>CAUIVZ010000010.1:21530844-21838344 GCA_961763995.1 Juglans cinerea
ACTAAATTAATTACTATTTGGAAAATTGAAATTTGAAGAATGATTTATCTAAATTAAACTAAAGAAAAGAACATTAAAATTAAGATTTTAAAAATAATAAAAATAGATCTAGAGCGTCTGACTTCACCTAGCAAATCCCACAAAATTTATTCTTCCTTGCTATAGAATCACAATTATCCCAAGTTGATGATAAAAATCTCTTAACTATTCAATATTTTCTCTCGAACAATACCAAAAATATCTCCAACTAATAACTCCATATCTCTATGTGAATTTAATTAATTGGAGACTCATTAAGTTCTTTAGATTTTTCTTGAAAATCACACTAGTCGCGGTAAAGCATCTATGCTTTCGCTCAACTAATGGTGTTTAATCCTAGAGCTTTAATCACAAATCACCTTTCTATCTCATTGTGATTTAATAGATCGAACATTAGTAAGCTAGAAAATTGCAAGTATTAAGAATAAGGAATAAACACTCAATCATGGAAATATTGAAAATAAAATAACTTGAAATATAAACTGTGTGTTCAATGCTAGACTACATCAAAGATCTAGAAAATAGAATTAGTTTATAATGAAATTGAAAAGAAAAAAAAAAACTGATGTTCTTTGTTGAAGTTGGTTGATGAAGAATGTGGCTCTCGCCTCTGCCCTCCAGTTCCATCTTCTCGAAAGAACATTTCAAGAATAAATTTTGGAACTCTAAATTCAGACTCAGACTCTAAAACATAAGACTAAGATTAAGAACCAAGACTCCCAATTCATCGCACAAGACGAGATTAGATGTCAAAACTCAAATCCGAAAACAAAATAAATGCGGCTACAATCTAGCCTAAAAATCTTGAAAATAGTTTCTAAAAATATATGTTAACATAAAAGGAAATTATCCCAAGAATATCGAAATTATCTAAAATAGAAGATTAAGTGATATGCGGCTTAAATTGCAGAGTTCGGGAGGATTTGGTCGCCAATAGATTGATTGCGGAACTCGGAAGGGTCCTATAGCAACCAAAATCAATTTGTTAGAATATGAGGATGGAAAATGACCCATGAAATCTATACCCCAAACATCAAATAATTCAATCTCTAAAATATTATTTAAAGGCATCTCATGTTTCCTAGAAATGTTACCAACCCTTTGACAATGATCACATAAATTAACAAAATTAAAAGAGTTTCTGAAAATAGTCGGCCAATAAAAGCCGCATTGTAAAACTTTCGTTGTTGTTTTTGCTCCACCAAAGTGGCCGCCTGCTTCCAATGAGTGGCAATGTCTGAGTATGCTTTCCATCTCTTCCTCGGACACACATCTCTTGATTATCTGGTCCATGCAGTGCCGGTATAGAAAAGGTTCCTCCCAAAAATAATATTTCAAGTGAGAGAAGAATTTCTTCTTTTGTTGATATGTCATCTCGACCGATAGAATTCTGGACACCAAATATTTACCATGTCGGCATACCATGGAACAATTTGTATAGCCATTAATTTCTCATATGGGAAGGTCTCATTAATTGGAGCTGAGTGGTCGGCCACTACATTCTCGGTATCTTTCTTATATCTAATTTCCAAATCAAACTCTTGTATTAGCAGAATCCATCTTAACAGCCTAGGTTTGACATCCCTCTTCGATAGCAAGTATTTAAGAGCTGAGTGATCGGTGTAGACGACCACCTTCGAACCTATCAAATAAGAACGAAATTTGTCAAAAGCAAATACAACTACTAACAATTCTTTTTTAGTAGTAGCATAATTAAGTTGAGCTCCTGTTAAGGTCCGACTTGCATAATAAATAACATGAAAAATTTTATCTTTTCTCTGCCCCAAAACAACCCCTATAGCATAGTCTCTAGCATCACACATTAATTCAAAAGGTAAATTTTAATCCGGTGATACAATGATAGGTGCTGAAATTAATTGTTTTTAAAATGTTTCAAAAGCATGCAAGCATTCATCAAAAAATTTAAACCGAGTATATTTAATCAACAGAGTGCAAATAGGTTTAGTAATTTATGAAAAATCCTTTATAAACCGATAATAGAACTCGGCGTGACCCAAGAAACTCCTCACGCCCTTCACATTGGTCGACGGTGGGAGTTTATCAATAACTTCTATCTTTGCTTGGTTGACGTCAATTCACTTGAAGGAAATGCAGTGGCCAAGCACTATTCCCTCCTTGACCATGAAATGTCATTTTTTCCAATTTAAAACAAGATTTGTCTCCTTGCATCCCTGCAAAACCAAAGATAAATTAGATAAGCAGTTATCAAAAGAGTGATAAAAAACTGAGAATTCATCCATAAAGACTTCTAAAAAATTTTCCACAATGTCCGAGAAGATGGACATCATGCATATTTGAAAAGTGGTTGGCGCATTGCAAGGACCAAAAGGCATGCGCTTATATGCAAAAGTGTCGTAAGGACAAGTGAAAGTGGTCTTCTCTTGATCCTCAGGTGCAATGACTATTTGATTGTAACTGGAATATCCATCTAGAAAACAGTAGTAGGCGTGGTCGGCAAGTCTTTCTAGCATTTGATCAATAAATGGTAAGGGAAAATGGTCTTTCCGAGTTGCATCATTCAGTCTTCGATAGTCTATGGATACTCGTCATCCCGTGACCGTCCTCGTCGATATAAGTTCATTGTTGTCATTCTTGATCACTGTTTTCCCTCCTTTATTTGGGACAACTTGCACTGGACATACCCATGCACTATCTGAGATTGGATAAATAATCCCGGCATCTAAAAGTTTCAATACTTTTTTATGCACTATTTCTTGCATTGATGGTTCAATCTCCTCTGGGGTTGGACGATCGGTTTAAAATTATCCTCCATTAAAATCTTGTGCATGCAAATTGAAGGACTAATTCGTTTGATATCCGAGATGGTCTATCCCAAGGCCATCTTGTGTTCCTGCAAAATTCTTAGCAACTTATCTTCCTCTACGTCACTAAAGGAACTATTAATAATGACTGAAAAAGTAAAGTCATGTCCTAAGAAAGCGTACCTTAAATTTGATGGAAGCGGTTTGAGTTCAAACTTGGGCGTTGTCGGCTGAGATAAGTTTAGTTCTTCCACTTTCGGTTTTACTGAAGGAGAAAGGGAAGGTGTAGCTTCCAAATATCTCTCACACTCCTTAACCTTTTCATCTTCGAATTCAATAGACGTAGAGTGAGTAAGACATACCTCAAGTGGTAGTTTTGAAAATTTAGCTCCAAAAGTCTCGTCAGCCTTGACCATGTCTCCGTCACTTATTTGAAAACAAGAATGTACCTCAGACTGGAATTCCATAGATTTAAATACGTCAAACATGACCTGCTCCTCGCCGACCCTCAAAATGAGTTTCCCTTTATAGATATCAATTAAAGTTTTCTCCGTCGCCAGAAAAGGTTGGCCCAGTATCAAAGGAATCTCATCGTCCTCCTCCTCCATATCAAGCACAATGAAGTCAGCCGGGAAAATGAACTTATCAACTTTCACTAGTATGTCCTTAATGAGTCCTCTCGAGTATTTAATAAATCTTTCCGCCAACTGTAGAGAGATGGTGGTCGGTTTTGCTTATCCAAGGCCTAATTTCCTGAAAATAGAGAGAGACATTAGATTAATACTTTCCTCTAAGTTGCATAAACCTTTATCAAAATAGGAATTTCCTATAGTTCAAGGGATCGTGAAACTTCCCGGGTCTTTCAACTTAGAAGGTAACTTCTTTTGTAAACTTTCACTGTTATCCTCTGTCAACATCACAGTCTCATGCTCCTCCAACTTACGCTTGTTTGATAATATATCTTTCAAAAATTTTGCATATTTAGGCATTTGCTCTAAAGTTTCAATGAGAGGAATATTAATATGCAGTTGTTTAAATATACTCAAAAATTTATAGAACTGATTATCAATCTTATTTTTTCTTAATCTCTGCTGAAAAGAAATTGGTGGATCATAAATTGAAAGATAATAAGTCTTAGAAATAAACTCCTAGGATTTCTTGGATTTTTCAGCCCATTTGTTCTCTTTAGTCTTCTCAGCTTGCAGGTCGGTCACATCTCGATCAGTTTCTTTCACCTCGTACTTGGTTTCCTTCTTCTCAGATTCCACATTTTCAACAGCTTCTTCATCTCGCTCGGTGTTTACCTACTGTGGCTAGTCATATGTCCGCCCACTTATCAATGTTATGGCTTTGACATGTTCCTTAGGATTGGTCACAGTGTTGCTCGGTAAAGTCCCTACTATCCTTTCGGTAAGCATATTAGAGAGCTGATCGATTTGTGCCTCAAGATTGTGGATTGAAGCTGAGTTGTTTTGGATCACCATATCAGTCTTTTGCATTGCCATATCAGTCTTTTGCATGTACTGCATAAACAAATCCTCAAGTGTTGGCTTCTTCTCTTGATGTGGAAACTGTTGATGTGGTCTAGCTGTCACTTGGTTATTGCTCTATGAAAAATTATGGTGATTTCTCCATTCGGGATTGAATGTGTTTGAATAACGATTATTTTGACATTGAGAATTGGACACGAAATGGGTTTGTTCATGACTCTGTTGGATAAAATGATTCCCCACTTGGCAATCTACACTTGAATGATTTCCTGCGCAATGATCACAAACAACATTAGATTGAATAGGATTAACGTTCATTTTACATATTTGTTTAGATAGATTTGCCAATTGAGCCATAATTGCGAACATAGATCATTTTCAACGATGCTGGCAGCCTTCTTTGGCATTGCTCTCTCTGTGGCCCACTGATAGTTGTTAGACGCCAACTCTTCCAGAAGTTCATATACGGCTTCAAGGTCTTACTCATTAATGCTCCTCTTGTGCCTGCATCAACCATAGGTCAATTTGTGGATCCCAAACCATTGTAAAATGTCTATACTTGAAGCTAGGATGGGAGGTCATGATGTGGACACTTGCGCAATACATCTTCGTATCTCTCCCATGCCTCATATAATGATTCACCCTCAAATTGGGTGAAGGTAGTGATATCATTCCTTAACTTCGTTGTCTTGGCCGGAGGGAAATATTTCACTAAAAATTTTTGTGCCAACTGCTCCCAGGTGGTGATGATGTCAGGCGGCAAAGAATTCAACCAAGCTTTTGCTTTTTCCCAAAGTGAAAAAGGAAAAAAGTCTCAATCAAATTGCATTATTTGTCACTCCGTTGTATTTAAAAGTATCACAAATTTTCTAGAAATTTATAGTATGGATGTTAGGATCCTCTTGTGACAGTCCCCTAAACTGGACGATTTGTTGAATCATTTGAATGATGGCTGATTTGATCTCGAAGTTATTGGCTTGTATAGTTGGCCGCCTTATACTGGACGTCGCCCCATTGACCGAGGCATTGCATAATCTCTTAATGCCTTGTGCTCCTGATCGGTCATATTAACTTTGGAGGCAGTGACCTATTTCTTTTTCTTTTTATTGATTCGACGTAAGGTTCTTTCAATCTCAGGATCGAAATGTGTATGCTCTAATGATTTAGATCGGCACATGCACTTCTAATTCTTGAAAAGAAAAGAAAATATGAGATCTAATATAAACAAATAAAATAAAATCTAAAGTAGTAAAATCTAGCTGGCATCAATATCAATAACAAATAACTATTCACTGGCAACGACGCCAAAAACTCGTCGCATAAAAATATATCTGCAAGTGCACAAAATCGTAACAAATAGTAAATTATTTTAAAGAAAACGGTTATCAAATCTACATGAAATAATTATGTTATTGACTATTGAGATTGACTAAATTAATTACTATTTGGAAAACTGAAATTTGAAAATGGTTTACGTAAATTAAACTGAAGAAAAAAATATTAAAATTAAGATTTTAAAAATAATAAGAATAGATCCAGATCGTTTGACTTCACCTAATAAATCCCACACAATTTATTCTTCATTGTTATAGAATCCCAATTATCCCAAGTTGATGATAAAAACTCCTTAACTATTCAATATTTTCTCTCGAACAATACAAAAAATATCTCCAACTAATAACTCCATATCTCTATGTGAATTTAACTAATTGGAGACTCATTAAGTTTTTTGAATTTTTCTTGAAAATCACACTAGTCGATGTAAAGCATCTCTGCTTTCGCTCAACTAATGGTGTTTAATTCTAGAGTTTTAATCACAAATTACCTCTCGGTCTCATTGTGATTCAATAGATTGAATAATAGTTAGGTAGAAAATTACAAACATTAAGAATAAGGAATAAACACAATCATGGAAATATTGAACATAAAATAACTTGGAATATAAATTGTGTGATCAATGCTAGGCTACATCAAAACTCTAGAAAATAGAATTAGTTCATAATGGAATTGAAAAGAAAAAAGAATAAAACTAGTGTTATTCGTTGAAGTCGGTTGATGAAGCATGCGGCTCTCGCCTCTACCCTCCAGTTCTGCCTTCTTGAAAGAACACTTTAAGAATAAATACTGGAACTCTAAACTCAAACTCAGACTTTAAAACATAAAACTAAAATTAAGAACCAAGACTTCATATTCATCTCACAAGACGAGATTAAATAGATGTCAAAACTCAAATCTTAAAACAAAATAAATGCGGCTACAATCTAGCCTAAAATTTTAGAAAATAGTTTTTAAATATAGATGTTAACATAAAAAGAAATTATCCAAAAAATATCGGAATTATCTAAAATAGAAGATTTAGTGATATGCGGCTTGAATTGCGGAGTTTGGGAAGATTTGGTCTTCAATAGATTGATTGCGGAACTCGGAAGGGTCTCTCATCAGGTAGATGTCGTGTGCGCTGAATATAACTGGCGGAAAGGTCACAAATGAACGGGCGTGGAAGTCACAAAGACCACACAATCCTCTCTTCGCCTACCGAGTGGAACGACTCCCAACCAGGATGAAAGACTCCTCTTGCATTTTCTAGTTGTTGCCCACGATGTCGTTTAAGTTGGTATTTTAAGTTTGTCGTTTAGACTAGTCGCCTAATCTAACCTCCTAGAGCATTGTTGCCAAATCTTTGTACCTTTTGGTCGCGAGTTTCCTTGTATACTGAGAGGTAAGTCTTCTCGCCTTTGAACGAGAGAAAACTCTTTGCTGCCCACGAGACAAGGCTTCTTGTCTAAATCTTATCGGCTCTATTCAGATCTCGCTGCCTCTCATCGGTCTGGATTCGTAGTGTCTTCTTTTGTACCAAAATGCTCTCCTTTTAATCTTCTTATTCCTTCAAATCCAAGAAAATAAATAAAAATATATAGAAATAAAATAAAATCAATAGTATTGAAGAGAAAATGACACTTTTCATAAAAAAAAGAGTGATAAAAATTATATAAAAATAACATTTATCAACTATAATATAAATAAACTATTATTTTAGTATATGTAAATATTATATTATTACTAACATAAATAATCCGTAAAATTGAAAAAGCTAGACAGGACCAAAATCGAAAAAATCGAAAGTTTCGACTTTGGTAATAATTCGAGAGACCAACCTGCAAACTATTTGCGTTGCCCGTGCACGTGTACACGTAAGATTTTTAATATTATTTTATTAAATGTGATTTCTTAAAAGGATATTATTTTTTATTTAAAATTTGTCGCTATCAGACTTGTCGATATGGCACAATTTAAGCGATTAGTAATCGAGTTGAGTTGGATTTTAATTTGTTGAGCCAATCTTTTTTATTTTTAAATAAGATTTAATAATTAATAAATTATATAAATTAAAAATTAAAAAAATATAATATTGAATTTGTACAACTAACAAGTAGAACCACTATTGAATAATAAGATTTTAAAATTTTATAAATAATTAATATCTAACTAATTAATATTTATCCATAATAACAATACATTATATGCCTACAGAAATTATTAATACATACACATAATATGATAGCATATATCTATTTCATATATGATTATCACATATTAGTATATGAAATTATTAAATTTTATCGACTAATTATTGTACAAATTATAAAATATAGTTATGAAGTATATTCAATATATAGACATAAATAATTAGGCTAAATATTATATAGTTAATTATAAAACTATTATACTTATATTATTAGCTAATACATACAAATATGTATATATACATAGCTGTATGTATATATTTATCAATATATGAATGAGTTTTAATCAACTCAAACTAACGAGTCGACTTGGGCATAGACGAGTGGACCTTAACGAGCCTTAGCCTAGTTGAGTCGAGTTTTGTCGGTATGTGTCATTTACTAATCGAGCGGATATCTATTTTTACGGGCGAGTTTTTTCTTTTCACGAGTCGAGTTCGATTAGAGTTTAACTGGATAAGTACCGAACGAATTATCAAACAGACTGGTTCATTTATAGCCATACTTGTTATGTTAATTATTTAAATAAAAAGCAATTAAAATATGCGACATTGGTTTGTGTGACTAAAAATAAAAAATGCAAAATGAAGAATAGCATGAACACCAATCTCAACTTTGCCTTCAGAACTTGATCTAATTACCATCTTAGGTCTCCACTTCGACTTTATTTTTCTAATTTACTAGAGCTGTTCTGGTTTTGTTTTCTTTTTTTAAAATTTGTTGATGGATAGTTAAAAACTCTTTTAATTTAAGACTAAAAATGGAAGAGATAATATAAATAGATGAGATGAGTTTTCAATATTTATTTTTGTCTACCTAATATTAATTTTTATTATGGCATTTGATACTCAATAACTACCATATATATAAGTCTATTTTATTTGTTTTTCCTATTATTTTAAACTATCCACCGATATCATCTCTTCTTTCTTAATTTAAAAAGAAAACTTATTATATTAAAGAGATTTCCCATCCCCAAAGATCATTTTTGCCTAATCTTTCGTATCTAGAACTCTACACACTACAACACAATTACTTTTTAGTGACGGTTGGGAAATTGTGACAGTCCCTAGACCGTCACTAAAAGGCATTTTCTGTGACAGTTTCTGGAAACCGTCACTAAAGATAGAATGAGATTTTTTTACATTCGAACGTATGGGAAATATGCGTTCGAACGTCACATGTACGTTCGAACGTTATGTTTGTTTACGTTTGAACGTAAAATGTTTTGGCGCAACCGTTCGAATGTTATTAATTTTACGTTCGAACGTAAAATGTTTGCACCAATGTTCGAACGTTAAGTAATAACATTCGAACGTTAATTGTAAATTTAAATTAAATGACTTTACATTCGAACGTTATTGTGCATAATTTGTGAACAAGTCTAAAAAATTGAATTGTATATATTTATATATACACACTTTGTAATATATAAATATATATTATTGATTTATATATATTTGAAATGCAGTGATTTAGTATTAAAGTTGAAAATTATAACATCAAAGAAGATTAAAAATTGAAATTAAAAAACGATAAAAATATTCAATAATATTTTTCATTACAAATATTAAAAATAAAATAAAAAATTTGATAGAATGTAGTAAACGACAGTCAGATGATAACGTTATCCGCAAAAGTCGAACTCCGTACTTCCTCAGTCAAGGTATCAACCTTGTCGTTGAGGATAGTTACACGATGGGTGAGTTCGGCAACAGACGCCGATATAGCCTCGAGCGATCGATCGATCTTATGATCAATATGCGCAGTCAGCTGTGAGATGACCGCATCAACCCAAGCAGGCCGCACATCTCCTGCAGATGTACTCGGCGTATGCTGACTACTACTCCCGACATGACCTGGCTCAGGCTGCGTCGGAGGAACTAGATCCTCTACAGGAGGTGGCTGACGTCCCCTCGCCTGTCCAATGCTACGTCGATGCGTGGTCATGTCGAGGGGGCTCATCTGATCTTTGACCCGCTCCTCTGGCTGGGTCGGCACTCCCCGTGCAAGTAATAGTCGGCTGATGAGGACACCATATGGGAGATTATCCGTGGAGACGATGCTCGCCTCGTAACGGATCCTCTCAAAAATGTGCAGTGGCAAATCTATAGGATCTCCACGTGCCACTCGTATAAAAAATTGTGCCCGAAGCCGACTAAATGTGGTTTTATGAGCCATAGGATCGACATTTGTTGCAACAATAAGGTGCAACATGCGGAAGAAATGCAGCAGATGGTTCTGGTTGAAGGCGTTCTTCCGCTCGATCTGCATGCGATCCCTCCCGGTGAGGATGTAGAAATCCTCGTCTCGGTCATCATCCTGAACCTCGACGCCAGTATCCTCAGCCTCTGACTGGCCTGCATCTCTGGCTGATGCTGGCTCACATCCCCGGCCAGTAGATGATGTAGAAGTGCCTACATCCTCACGGGGTGTCGAGTGTGCAAATGTCTCCACTCCTCGACGAATCCCGAGGTGCTCGCCGATGACATCTGCTGATACCTCAATGGAAACACCGCGTACAGTCACGGTGTGAGAGGATGCATCCGGAGGCATGTCACACATCCCCATATAGAATTCTTGAACCATTGAGGGGTATACCTTCCCCCTCAATGTGCAGATATTTCCCCCGCCTCTACTGAGGAAAACATCTCTTAGGTTCGTCTGCTGCCAACAGAGTTCGTCGAACTCATTAATTAAGACCTCTCTCTCTACCATAACAGTACGAGCTCCGATACGGGCAGTGTCCGACGTGGCTCCTTCCCTCCCTCGTTTCCGTGTATGCAGTGGAAGAGCCATATCCTGAAAATAGAAAAGGAAAAAAAAATTATTTACAATAATGCATTTTTTTGTATTAATTTTAAGATGCTCTCCACTAACGTTCGAACGTTTTATCTTTAACGTTCGAACGTTAAAGATAAAAAAGTTCGGACGTTAATTTATACGTTCGCACGTAAAATAATGTAAATAAATTTACGTTCAAACGTAAAACAAATACGTTCGAATGTACAGATGTACGTTCGAACATAAGCAGTAAACAAATACGTTCGAATGTACGTTCGAACGTATTTGTTTTACGTGTGAACGTAAATATGAACGTCCGAACCTCGAAGCATGAATAATGTAGAAAATCACTACGTTCGGATGTTATAATTAAACGTTCGACCGTATGTGATTTACGTGCGAAAGTAAATATTCACGTTCGAACGTATGTCGTTTAATAATATTCACGTCCGAATGTAAGACGATTAACATTCGAACGTGGAAGCCGTAACGGCTCTGTAATTTAAACGTCGTACGTTCGAATGTCTTGGTGAAACGTTCAAACGTTTCGACGCAGAATGGCTGAGTCGACTCAGCCATTATTGAAATCCCGAAAATTTTTCTACAAGGTTCTAAATGCCGAAATGTCACCATGTAAATGAAGTATACACTTCAAGAAACATTTCTACGGTGACTATTCGGCCAATGACTGGCCGTGGTGGCCGAAAAATGAAGTTGAAAATCCGGTAATACTTATTCGGTTTTAAACAAAACTCAATCCAAATCTCAATCTAAATCTCAATAAAATACATGTTATTTGAATAAAAGATGAATGCCTACCTTTTAGTGACGGTTGTGGCAGAGTTGACGGCGGCGGTGACGGAGGCGTGGCGGCAAAGAACGGAGAAGACGATGGAACGTTTTGGAAATGTCGTTTCGACGTTCGGTTTTGGCCTTATATACACAGAACGTTCGAACGTACTTATTATTACGTTCGAACGTTTGCCAATTTAATTTCCAAAATTTTATCTATAATATATTATATTATAAATGTTTAAGTTATATATTAGGATGTTATATAATATTATTGACAATTAGATTATTGGTTTTTTTGTGAGTGCTTGTTATATTTACAAAGTTCAGCAATATGTTTATACATGTTGTTGTGATTTTATGCTTACTCTTGAAATAATTGTGATTATTGTTTGTGAATTTTGTGAATAGTTTATGAGTTTATGGTGTTTATTGATGAATTAATAAGTAACAATTTAATATATATTATTGATTTATATATATGATATAGTTTATATATTATATATGTTGATGTTCTCATTTAAAGTATATTATGCTATCATACTATACAATGTAGTATATAGTTATAGATATATAAAATGTAGTATATATATTATACTATAAGTTAGTATATAATAAAGAATTTAATAAGTAACAATTTAATATTATATTATTGATTTATATATATGGTATCATTTATATATTATATACATATATGTTCTCATTTAAAGTATATTATGCTATCATACTATACAATGTAGTATATAGTTATAGATATATAAAATGTAGTATATATATTATACTATAAGTTAGTATATAATAAAGAATTTAATAATTAACAATTTAATATTATATTATTGATTTATATATATGGTATCATTTATATATTATATACATTTATGTTCTCATTTAAAGTATATTATGCTATCATACTATACAATGTAGTATATAGTTATAGATATATAAAATGTAGTATATATATTATACTATAAGTTAGTATATAAGAAAGAATTTAATAAGTAACAATTTAATATATATTATTGATTTATATATATGGTATAGTTTATATATTATATACGTTGATGTTCTCATTTAAAGTATATTATGATATCATACTATACAATGTAGTATATAGTTATAGATATATAAAATGTAGTATATATATTATACTATAAGTTAGTATATAATAAAGAATTTAATAAGTAACAATATAATATATATTATTGATTTATATATATGGTATAGTTTATATATTATATATGTTGATGTTCTCATTTAAAGTATTATGCTATCATACTATACAATGTAGTATATAGTTATAAATATATATATATATAAAATGTAGTATATATATTATACTATAAGTTAGTATATAATAAAAAATTTAATAAGTAACAATTTAATATTATATTATTGATTTATATATATGGTATCATTTATATATTATATACATTTATGTTCTCATTTAAAGTATATTATGCTATCATACTATACAATGTAGTATATAGTTATAGATATATAAAATGTAGTATATATATTATACTATAAGTTAATATATAATAAAGAATTTAATAAGTAACAATTTAATATTATATTATTGATTTATATATATGGTATCATTTATATATTATATACATTTATGTTCTCATTTAAAGTATATTATGCTATCATATTATACAATGTAATATATAGTTATAGATATATAAAATGTAGTATATATATTATACTATAAGTTAGTATATAATAAAGAATTTAATAAGTAACAATATAATATATATTATTGATTTATATATATGGTATAGTTTATATATTATATATGTTGATGTTCTCATTTAAAGTATTATGCTATCATACTATACAATGTAGTATATAGTTATAAATATATATATAAAATGTAGTATATATATTATACTATAAGTTAGTATATAATAAAGAATTTAATAAGTAACAATTTAATATTATATTATTGATTTATATATATGGTATAGTTTATATATTATATATGTTGATGTTCTCATTTAAAGTATTATGCTATCATAGTATATAATGTAGTATATAGTTATAAATATATATATAAAATGTAGTATATATATTATATTATAAGTTAGTATAGTAGGAATTGTACGTTTGAACGTTTCAAGTTAACGTTCGAACGTTAAACTAAGAGCGGGAAATTTCCCGCTCGATTAAGGTATCTGTGTGATTATTCAGACGTTCGAACGTTTATACCATACGTTCGAACGTTATTTGATGAAAATCACGAGAAAATTATGTACATCCGAACACCAAATATGTTAACGTTCGAACGTTAGTTAAATTAGTGCGGGAAATTTCCCGCTCAAATATGGTAACACTTTGATGACATGTACGTTCGGACGTTTAAGTTAAATGTTCGAACGTTCATCTGTAAATTTACAAACGTTCGAACGAAAAATTGTGATACATTCGAACATATATGAGGAAAGTGCGGGAACTTTCCCGCTAGATTTTATATTATAAATAAGAAGGGTACGTTCGAACGTGTACTGTAAACGTCCGAACGTTCTGGGCGGGAATAATTTTAGAATATAACCTTCGGACGTACAACTTAAACGTTCGAACGTTTAAACTAATAATTTTAGAACTTAATCAGTACGCGCACGGGAGGAAGCGGATCATTTCTTCTTCTCCCGTGCGCGCAACAGAGAGAGAGAGAGAGAGAGAGAGAGGGTGTTAGAGTGAGAGAGAGAGTTGAGTTAGAGAGTTAGAGAGAGTTGAGTTTTGGTAAGAAAAATTTTTTATTTCTTGTCTTTATTTGAATTTTATGATATTTATACAATGTGTTTTTGTTATAGAATATTTCTAATAAGTTAGTGTTTGTATTTTTTTGAAGGATTGCTTGTTTTGGGAAGTTGGAAGATTTTGATTTGTAAGAGGATATTGTGAGTGCTAGGTATATTTCTAAACTTTATCAATATGTTGTTGTGATTTTATGCTTACTCTTGAAATATTGTGATTATTGTTTGTATAGTTTGTAAATAGTTTGTGAGTTATTGTAAATATGTTGTGATATGAATTTAAAATATTGTGTTTATTATTAGAAATATATTTTCATTAGGCTTTGTTAATACATGTTTATTGCTTACTCAAGTTTAGAAATATGTTAATACATGTGGCATGTTATTTTGTAAATATATTGTGAGTTATTATGAATATGTTGTGATATGGACTTGAAATATTTAAATTATTATTTGTGAATGACATTTGAATATGTTTACATTGTTACAAATATATTGTCCTTAAGCTTTGTTAATACATGTGGCATGTTATTTTATGTTTACTTTTTATCATATTGTGATTATTGTTTGTATAGTTTGTAAATAGTTTGTGAGTTATTTTAAATATGTTGTGATATAAATTTGAAATATCGTGTTTATTATTAGAAATATATTGTCATTAGGCTTTGTTAATACATGTTTATTGCTTACTCAAGTTTAGAAATATATTAATACATGTGGCATGTTATTTTGTGAATATATTGTGAGTTATTGTGAATATGTTGTGATATGGATTTGAAAAATTGTGATAATAATATTTGAAATTAAGTAATAACAAATAAAAGTAACTCTTTAAGAATTATAATAATTAAAATTATTATATAACCATTGAAATTAAGTATGATAATTAAATATTTATAATAATATTTGAAATTAAGTAATAACAAATAAAAGTAACTCTTTAAGAATTATAATAATTAAAATTATTGTATAACCATTGAAATTAAGTATGATAATTAAATATTTATAATAATATTTGAAATTAAGTAATAACAAATAAAAGTAACTCTTTAAGAATTATAATAATTAAAATTATTGTATAACCATTGAAATTTAAGTATGATAATTAAATATTCGAGGTTATAGATTCCATACTTTGGACCGTGAACGTAATAGAAAGACTCAAAATTGTGGTGTGTTGGTCGAGGGGAGTCATGGAACAGATGATATTGACTATTATGGTGTCATACGTGATATTATCGGATTGAAATATCTGGGTGGGTCTGTAACATATGTCTTTAAATGTGATTGGTGGGATCTAGGCGGTGGTCGGGTTTCGATACATAGGGATAATCACTTTACGAGTGTCAATACTGCATCTAAATGGTACGAAGATGATCCATTCGTATTGGCTTGTCAAGCTACCCAAGTCTATTACTTGATTGATCCAATGAAAAGTGCTGATGAAGATAGTGGGGAGATAACTTGGCGAGTCGTACAAAAATTTGTTCCTCGAAATATATATGAAGCAGGAACGAGTGCAGATTACGAGAATAGTGGAGATGAAGATGACACTCCGATTGTTGAGGCATACCAGGAAGATGGAGAGGGTATTAACTTGTTTGTTGACCTCTGTGCACTCGAGTTGCTCCCCTTGTGTAGAGATGATGTCCCACCCGTACATCTCGACCCGTCTGTATTAAATGATCATTCAATTCAAGTCAGTGAGGAGGAAGAAGAAGAAGACGAGTCAGAAGATGAAGACGTATTTCTATTCGGGCAGGAGGTGGATAAAGATGATGAAGAAGAGGTGCATGATGATGATGAAGATGTTATTGATGGAGATTCTGAAACAAGCATGAAAAATTCATCTGAAGAATAAAAGTACTAAATATTTTATTCATATAGGTGACTATAAAATATCTTGAATTTTCATAATTTCTTCTAATTAATTTTCTTTGATATAATTAATTATTTTAAAGAATGCCGCCAAAACGACAACGAATAAATGTGCCTCCGCCAAGTCCAAGTCCTGAATCCATTGAGGACTCCCCACTCGAGGAATCCGTTCCTGAAGATCAAGCTAACACAGAAGAGAACAACAGCCAGTCGACACCTACCAGTAAGGAAATATTGTCGTTGATAATTATATATATAGTTAATACTTTTTTCTCAATAACTATATAATTATAATTATAGTATATCTATTATCATGTAGTTGATGCATCTGCACGTCGCGGTCGTGGCTATACACGTGGAATCTATCATAAAAAAAATAGAAGGCATGGTAAACTGAAGATCACAATTCCTGATAATTCCACTGGAGGAGTAGATGATAGTGCAGCAGCGCTTTCCTCCTATATTGGCACAGTAGTTTGAGCTTATGCTCCATTTTATGTGCGCTCATGGCGAGATGTTCCGAATGAGATTAAGGAGCATATTCGAAGTCGTGTGCTGGTGAGTTTACTTTTCAGTACATTTTTTTCACCTAGATTAATATATTATATTTTTTACCTGATTCCCTTATTAGGATGAATTCGACCTCAACTTTGGCCGTAGCGAGGATTTGAGAACCGTGAATGAGTTGATGGCTACACTATTCCGACGTCACAAAGGACGATGTCATGACCACTTCAAGAAGTTTGAGACGTTGGAAGAGGCTGCGCAGTCTCCTTTTCAGCAGATGAAGTTAGATGATTGGAAAAAGTGTTGTGATCTTTTCGCATCTCCAGATTATCAGGTATTTTACATTTATATCTTTTAATTATTTACATTCATATTCGTTTTATATATTATATGTATACATATTACAATTAACATTTTTAATATATTTTGTAGCACTTGAGTTCTACAAATGCACAGAATAGATCCGTTCTGACTGTCCACCATCGTGCCGGTTCAAGGTCATTCCACCGTCTTGCTGAAAAAATGGTAATTAAAAAATTATAGAATTCATTTATTTTCCTGATATTATTTCTGATAAGTACTAATATTATCTTTTTAAAATTGCTAATATTGTCGCTTTGTTAGAAACGTGATGATCCTGAAAACTTTTCCCTCATTCATGTCTATGCTGCTGCTCACACTAATGAGCATAGTGAGTGGATGGATCCTGTCGCTGCAGATAATTATGTAAGCAGTGTTAATTTTGTTAAATAAATTATTTATATAATATTTTAATAGTTTATATCTTATTTCTATTTCTTTTAATACGTTACTAATTATTTACGATCATTACCTTTTAAATTGCAGAGCAAAATGTTGGAAATGCAGTCGGCTTCTGAGGAATCCTCTCCTAGTGACATAGACATATTCATGCAAGTGCTCGGGCCGCAGTCTAGTATGGCAAGAGGTTTGGGACGATCTATCAAGCATAAATGTTCATCCTCCTCAACCTCATCGGCTTCACAAATTAATAATCTTACGGCAGATTTAGAAGCTGCACGGCGTGAGAATGAGTATATGAGGTCGAGACAACAAGAGTTAGAGTCTCTCTTAGAATGACAGTCTCATTTAGAGACGCGTTTGCAGGACCAACAGAGAGACCAGGAGGAAAGAATACGCAGTGAAGTGCAAGAGCAAGTGCAACGGGAGATGATGGTGCAAATGGAGCGTGTTATGTCGTTGCAACAGAATCCCCGTGGGCGAGGGAAAAAGAAGAAATAAATTTTATCAATATTTTTGACTAGTTTTAATATCTAATTTTGTGCTTTTATAAGACATTGTTACTTGTTAATTGGGTATGTAATATGATACAATTGGTATTATGTTTTTAAATTTTATGAAATTAGTATTTCTGATCTGTACGTTCGAATGTAAATAAAAATCGTTCAAACGTTGGTTCACACTGTAACAAACGTTCGAACGTAAATACAATTGAATCGTTCGAACGTTAAACTATACGTTCGAACGTACTCACGCTAAAACGAACAAACCGTTCGAACGGTAAAGCGACTAACGTTCGAACAAAGAACTTGCATTCGGACGCTCCTTCGTTGACATTCGAAATAACGTTCGAACATTAAACGCGCTACGTATGAACATTTACGTTTACGTTCGAACAAATATTCGAATGTTTATTGTAATTAACGTTCGGACGCATTAACATTCGAACGTAAATATGATACGTTCGAACACGATATCCAACGAACGTCAACTTCTCTCATTCGAACGCCAATCGGTCGGGTATAACGTCCGAACGTTTAATTTTACGTCCGAACGTGATTTTCTGTGACAGTTCATATAACTGTCACAAAAAAGGAACGTTCGAACGTTGTACCGAACGGAACACTTCCAACCGTCACTAAAAATATTTTTTGTGACGGTTGAACAGTAAACCGTCACCAAATGTTTCCTGTGACGCACTTTAGGTGACGGTCATGGTGACGGTTTCAAACCGTCACCAAATATGTTTAGTGACGGTTTGCCATTTTTTTGTGACAGTTTTCTCTATCACAAAACACACATTCTGTTGTAGTGACACTCGTATGCAATCACAATTCAAGATCTTAACCTTTCGTATTGATGATCTTTGCTTTTTCTCCTCTTTCTTTCTACTTCACTCTTTTCTTATTAATGACTTGTTATGACCTAGTTTGGATACTCAGAATACCTCACTATTATTCATTATTTTATTATTATTTTTCACTAAGGGTGTGCATCCGGATCGGATTTTTTTCCAGTCCAATTAAAAATTAAAAATCTGGATGATCGGGAAGATAACCGCCCGGATTGGATCCAGGCGGATACAAAATTATTATATTTGCTCGGATCGGTTACGGATCTGGTTTTAACCGGTGTTTTATCCTTAACCGGCTTTAACAAAAGGCATAACCCATACTTTCCCCTTTCCCAAAACAAAATAAAAAGCATGGGTTTGGGTCGTCAGTCTCATAGTAAGACGCTCGTTTTCTCTCTCTCTCTCTCTCTCTCTCTCTCTCTCTCTCTCTCTCGCGCGCGCGCGCGCACTCCCGCTCTCCGCAACGAAACCCAAGCATCCTTCATCAAATCCATCACCACCGGTGACTAGCAGTGGCCGTCGTCTATTAACGTCACTTTCTTCTCTCTACTCGGTAGTTTCTTCTCTCTCTCTCTAAGTTTGTATTTGTAGATTTGAGATTCTGTGTTTGTAGATCTGCTTTTTGGGTTTGTTTATTTTTTAAATCTTCCAGCAAAAACGTTTCTGTAGATCTGAGTTCCTGTGCTTGTAGATCTAAGTTTCTGTCGGCTTATCTATGTTTTTCTTTTTTCTTTTTTTTTTCCTTCCTTTCGGTTTGGATTTGCATCTGTGTTTGTTTTGTTTTTTCTACTGAAAATATTTTTTGTTATTTATTTACAAATTTTGTATCCTAGAACGAGGAGACAAGATCTGATTTTGCAAATTTATATATATATATAAAAACTCAAAACCCCTCATTTTTACTTGCTCTGTTTTCACTGCCACCTCCAAACCAACCCCACATTCTAATCCAAAACCGATTTTGACCTAACAAGAAAATAGCTGAAGACACCTAAATCGCAAGTAGCAAAGAAGACCCAAAAGCCTCTTCTCGCGAAGACTTCCAACCCTGTCATTCTCTGGCAGGTCTGTATGCACTTCAAATTTCTCCATGTTCTTTGTGTTTGGTTGCTGGGAGAGTTCATTTTTGTAGATATGGATTGATTAGATCTGGGTTTTCGTTTTTGTTTTGACTCCATAACCATTTGGTTTGTGAATCTTGGTTGCCATTCTAGATTTGAACGTTTTATGAGGTTTTTGAAATTTCATAGTATAGATTTGGTTTTTCTTGGTTTTGAAGTTCTCGTAGATCTCTATCGGACTCGTTCAGATAGCCGATAGTGAATGATTTGAATCTGTTCTTGGTTGTTTGTTCTGTCCTTTCTATTTCTCGATAATCTTTTGGTTTGGATCTATGTCGGGTTTTTTTTTCTATTCTTTTTTTCTGATCTGTGGATGTTGGGACTGTGTTTCAAACTTTTTTTCCCTTTTTGGTTTGGATCTGGGTTTGTATTTTTTTTTTCCAAATAGATAGTTTATTTTCAGTTTTTTTTTCTTACTATTCATTTCTTTGGATGTTGTATGTCAAGAATCTGAAGTTTTCTATTTCTTCACCCCGTGCATTAAACTTTTTTTTCCTTCCTTTTGGTTTGGATCTGGGTCTGGAGAAATCTGATAAGAAATCCCAATGCATACTCTAGTTTATTAGAACTCACTTTGTCTCTAGTCTCATTCAGATATCTCTCTTTTCTCCTGTCTGTTCTCAAGAAGTGAACTTCATGACCTGCTGAGATGATTATTTTGTGTGAAGTTCATGAGAAAACTGTCCACATGACTCAAACTATGAACTTCATTTCTTCACACCATTATTTCTCTTTTTGTTTCTCTAAGATGAGCTTTAGAGAAGACAATGGTGGGATGTGAAAGATGAAGAGAAATATTGTGTTATGCATCTTCCATGGCCTGCCATTGTGCTTATTATACTTTCTCACTATCTCATTTTTTCTCTAATATATATGCATATCAGTTGGGATATGATTTTTTTACTAATTTTTTGATTTCCTGTTCTTTGTTTCCCACAGCTCACAATGAAGGGATAGGGGGCTCGACTTCAAATGTTCTTCCACAGTTTTTTGCTGCTGCTTTTAAATTTTTCACTATTTGTTCCTTGTAAACAACAATGTAATGTATTGTGTATGTTGATGTCGATTATTATTTATTTATTTTTATAAAAATTTGAATAGGCAATAAAAAAGGTTAAAAAAATGCCTAAAAAATATTCAGTATATAAAAAAATGCCCATAAAAAATAATAAACATAAAAGCCTATAAAGAAGCCTTTTAAAAAGTGTTAAAATGTTTTTTTTTTAGAAAGGAATTTTAAAAGTGGTAAAAACATATTGTTTTTTAAAAACAAAAACTTAGGAAAAAAAAAGTATAAATCTGAAACCGGATATCCGGGTCCAAATCCGGATATCTGCTCGGGTTTCAATCCTGTTTACCCGGGCAGATATCTGCCCGTTTTTTAAAATCTGGATCCAGATGAACAGCCATACTTTTCACCTACTTTTTACTATTATTCAATATTTTTTCATTATTTTTTCACTATTATTCATAGAATACCTGATAATACTTATACCAAAAAAAAACTTGATTGATACTTGATAAAAAAAAAAGTGAACCCTATGAATTGAAATTTCCTCTACTAGAGAATTAAAAAAAAAAGGAAAATACCTTGTGCAAGCCTAGGAGTTGTAAATTTTGAGCAATTCATTTGACAAAAAGTGGGTCCTAACATGAAAAATTATATTATTTGTGGTCAAGTAAATGAAAAGAAAAAGATAAAAAAAATTATTTTATCAATAATATTGTCTGAAAAATAGGATCCACAAATATTTGGATAGCTTACTATATATGGTTATCTCATAAAAAGTAAGCGAATAAATAACCATAATTTGCATTTGTTAGGGGAAAAAACAAGACCATAATTTCAAGACAGCACAAATACAACCACAATTCACTATCATAGACCCAAATTTTTTTGTAATATGGAATAAAAAAAGAAAAAAAAAGCTCACTAATTATGTAGAAAGCATGAATATGATAGCCACTAAAAAACTAAATCAAAATTTTATATTAAAAATGCAATAAATGCACAAATCCAAAATCTTAATTCAACTTCTCTTTGTCATAATAATAATAATAATTAAAAAAAATTAAAGAGGTGAAAAGTTAGGAATTAAAAATTCTAAAAGTTGATTTTTGCCATTATTATTATTATTATTATTGCAAATATAATTTTTTTTAAAGTATTTTTTATATAAATTTTTTAAAATAAAAAAAATAAAAAAACAGTATACTAAAATATAAAGAAACTCAATTTTATTATTATTATTTTTTTTTATAAAAAAAAAAACCTGATTTGTATAAATAATAGGTAACGAAATATTAAACGGGGGAGTTGGTGGTTAAGAAATAAGAAGATGATGTAAGGCAGACGAGGAGTACTACTGTGTCGGATAGCGATTCCGCTATATATTCCTTTGGTAAAAGAGACTTTTGCTTGATTACAGCTGTATTCACGATCCTTGATCTCTCTCTTTCTTTTCGTCTGTATTATTTAATTATTAAAAAAACATGATTAAATGTTAAAAGTCCTTGTTGCCTTCTAAAATCGATAATATTTATTACTGCACATAGAATATTTTAAACAATAAATATTATCGAATTTGTTTTATTTTCCACTCGCTCTCCTAATAAAAAAAATAGATTCTATTTCACTTAAAATTAATCAAAATTTCATTTATTTTGTTTAGTTAGGAAACATGATGCTAAAAATATCCATATTTTATTTTTGAACGGTATTAATTTTAAGTTTTCAAGTGAAGTGCGGAGATCCCCTTCCCATCATTGTCAGCCTCTGCTTCTACCTTCTAGTTCTCTGCACCAAAAAACTAATACAAATAAAGCATACTTCCCTTTAATTTCTCCGTCTATTCCGTGACAAATAATGCATGATCGGAAGAAAAGCGTAATATATTATTGTTTCTTTGGCTAGCGCGACGAGAGAAAGAGAGAAGCGATTTGGGGTTGTCGTCGTGATCCGCGTAAGAGTGTACGTAGTGTTCTTTTGTTTTTCTCAGTCTTGGATGCAAGTCAAAGTTCATTATTGGGGAAGAGAGAAAGGGTGAGCAGGATCTCATTCTCATTTCTCAAATGGTTGTTCTTGTGAAGAATTGGAGCTATGAATTCAACTGGGCATTTTTGAGGTGAAGATGGCTCTTGTTGTGTGATATATGTTCTTACTTTGGCTTGTTGTGCTCTTTTCAACACCTTTTTTTTTTTTTAAAAAAGTTCCTTTGTGGCATGACTTTCGTTGTGTCTATTTGTTCTTGGTTTTGTTTGTGCTCAAGTATCTTCTTTTGGTTGCAGTTTCATTTGTGGGTTACTCATTCCCTAGCTAAATTTGTTTCTTTTTTCTGCATGGGGTAACTCCTCCGTTTGAATCAAAACCCTTGCTTGTTGTTTACTTTTGCGCTTACCACACATGATGATTGAATTTTGAAGTATTTAGTATTCTTTTAGAGTACTAAGAAGTGCAGTTTGATTTCCTAGAATCGTCGTTTCTGTTTGCTTGACGAGAACATGTAGGAAAAGGAAAGTCTGATCTTATTGTTATTGAGTCTTGAACCGGTAATCCTGAAAGCTAGATTCAACTGATCATTACCATATCGACTTTCTCAGTTGAGTTTTTCATGTTATACGACTCAAAAGAGCAAAGTAAAACTCTGAAGTTGAACAGTTTCAAAACGAGTGTGCAATTAAGCAGAGGACTTTCATCATGCAAGGCTACTAGTTTTTTGCTATATACAAGGAAAATTATAAGAAGCCTCAGTCACTAGCCATCTGGAACAATGTATTGCATAGGAAAAAGTCGCATGTTTGCTTAATCCCCTTCTAAATAATTCAAAGAGATATTTGACCATAGAATAATAATATTGAAGCCAAAGTATACGACTCTTTTCTCGATGTTCCTAAGCCGATTCAGTGGAGAAGTTTGATTTAGAGGCTCTGACACTAACCCATTTGAATTTCTGCGTTCTTATATTGATTAGGATACTTCTTGTAATTTGTTGTTTGGTTGAAATTTGTAATTAGGATATATGCTGACATGCTGGTTGTTGAGTGTAAATTGTCAGGAAATTCTGAAATTTTGCCAAAACCCATGTGGGCTTCTGAATGCATACAAAATTTATATACTGATATGAGTATATTTCAATACACAAATTGTGTAACCTGTTTTTCAATGAACTGACCACATGTCGATAGTTGGGAAAAAAGGCTTCTCCCCTTTTGTCCTACTGGTGCTCATCACCTTTGTATTCCAAAAATCTCTGCTTTTATATAAGTTTCTATACAGGGTTGCTGGTTGCTTCTTCTTTATAACATGCTGCAAAAATATTGACTTATTCAAGCTTTGGTTGAAATAGAACTATGGGAATAGAAAAATGAATCCACCAACAAGAGATGTGAATGTCTTCAGCAAGTGAAAGTCTTTTTCTTTACCATCAAGTCACTTGCCTCCTGATGTTGCAGGGTTCTTGAGCTATCGGAGAATAGATCTACAATGGAAAAGAATTTGTGACCTTAATGGATCCTCAGGCTTTTATTAGGTTGTCTATAGGCTCACTGGGATTGAGGATTCCTGGGGCAGCTTATAACTCGGTTGGAATTCGTGCACTCTCTTCTCCATGTTCATGTGAAATTCGTCTTCGAGGTTTTCCGGTACAGACAACATCAGTACCCTTAATAACCTCTGTTGAAGCTACCCCTGGTTCTCACAGTATTGCCTCGAGCTTTTATCTTGAAGAATCTGATCTGAAGGCCTTGTTGGCACCTGGCTGTTTCCATGGCACGCATGCATCTTTAGAGATAGTTGTTTTTACAGGGTGGAAAGGGTCTCATTGTGGTGTAAGCATCAAGAGGCAGCAGATTGGGTCATTTAAACTGGAGGTTGGTCCTGAATGGTGTGAAGGGAGGCCTATAATTCTTTTCAATGGTTGGATAGGTATTGGCAAAAACAAGCAGGAGAGTGGAAAATCAGGACCAGAGCTTCATTTGAGAGTGAAACTGGACCCTGATCCAAGATACGTTTTCCAGTTTGAAGATGTGACTAGTTTGAGTCCTCAAATAGTTCAGCTTCAAGGCTCCATTAAGCAGCCTATCTTCAGTTGCAAGTTTAGTCGAGACAGGTGATATGACAAGCGTGTTCTCTTCTATTTCCATTAAATCGCTGCAACATGCTCTCTCTCTCTCTCTTTTCTTTTCTTTTTTTTTTTTTTTTCTTTTTTTTATTGTCTGTTATATGAAATTAACCTATATCAGGATTGTTTATCCATAAAGTAAAAGGAAGAGAAGTAAAAGACAATAAGCATTTAAGACCAATACCTTACCAATAATTATATATTTTTGTTAAGAGTAAATTATGAAATTTGATTGACACTTAAAACCTATGTCAAGATTGTTTATCCATATAGTAAAAGGAGGAGGACAAGTAAAAGACAATAAGAATTTAAGATCAATACCTTACCAATAATTAAATATTCTTGTTAGAGTAAATTACACTTCCCCTCTAAACCAGCATCTTACTCTCTAACATGTCACCAAACTTTTTAAATCATTGCATATCGTCCCTTGATTCAAAGTTTTGATTGGCCCCTTTTGTCCAAATCAACCATTGGCCCCGTTCATCCAAATCAATCGCTAAGTCAGACTAATATATGAAAACTAAGTCTTAATCACACAGTTCCATTCAAATAAATTATGCACGTGTTCCTCTAATTTAATGTCACCAAACCAGGCCAATACATTGCTACCATAGTGATCTAGTGATGTCCCTAAAGATGAAGTCTGAGAACAGGGCAGAATTGAAGCTCCTCAAGATTCTTTGCCTACATCAGATACATTGATCATTTGATTGGCTTTGAAGGTAACGATATAGTAGTACACTATCGGGTCTCCCGTGATCACCATCCTCTTGTCCCCCCCCCCCCGCCCCCCCCATCCCTTTCCTCTTCCTCGTTGTTGACTCATCACACAACGTGAATGGAATGTCAAAACATGAGATCCTTTCCATCTTAATGTCTCAATTATTCAGTTCGTTTCGCATATTTTGGTGCTTTCACCCATTCAATGCCATATTCTCATTTCTTGGGGAGTCTGCACTCAGTTCTTTGACATAATATATCATTTCTAGGCCTGTTTGAATTGGGTTTGTTCCTCGTGTGTTTACACTTCCTAAAGATTTTGATACGGTGGTCGGGTTTCTGAGAGTGATTTAACTTGACATTTGGGAACTAGAGTTGAAGGAATGAGAAAAGGTGAGGGTTTGGAGTTTCTTGAGGATCACAGGGGCTTCTTTAGTATTTCCACCATGGATATATACTGCAGTGCAGGTTGTGTGCTAGTTTTTGACAGAGATTGAGCTTTTCATATGAGAGGTAATTTGGTCAGTTTACTTAATTTTTCCATTTGACTTAACAGTTAATTTAGATGGAAATGACAATCCAACAATTGAAAGTTTAGCGGCATATTTAAGAATGAGGTGATGATATTTACGTGGGCTAAAGGATAATTTCTCTCTCTATTAGGATGCGTAAGGTTCCTGATTTGTATGGTTTTGACAACATCATGTTGAGAAACTAGTCCACAAATTAAACCGTAACGGTATATGTAACTTTGAGTGGCATGCACTTTATGGTTAGAAGTAACACAAAATCTTCTTTCTATGTCATGTAATCTGCAAGAGAAATCAGTGATCTTTCATGAGGTTCCATTTGATTGTCAAAAGCTTTAAAAGAAGGAACTTATCCTGTTTCCCATCAACTAGCCATTTTTGTTGTAGTCATTGTATACTTCTTTCCCAACCCGACCCCCCCAAAAAGGGAAAAAAGTGATAATGCACTTTTAATTTTTCCTTGAGGAGTGTGTTGCAATCTGTGAAAGAAATTATACGCGAAAAGACTTTAATATTTCCTTGATTCTGTTTCTCTGTTAGCCATGTCGTTCAGTAGGACAAACTGCTATTTGTCCCCCCTTTTTTAACAGGTCTAATGCATTGTCAGGGTACCCCAAGTGGACCCATTGAGCACTTACTGGTCAGGATCTACTGATAGTTCTGACCAAGAAATGGAGAGAAGAGAGAGGAAGGGGTGGAAGGTGAAGATACATGATCTCTCTGGTTCGGCTGTTGCAGCAGCATTCATAACAACTCCATTTGTGCCATCAACAGGTTGTGATTGGGTGGCCAGGTCCAACCCAGGAGCTTGGTTGATTGTTCGCCCAGATGTTTGCAGACCTGAGAGTTGGCAGCCATGGGGAAAGCTTGAGGCATGGCGTGAACGTGGCATCCGAGATTCTGTCTGCTGTCGATTTCGACTTATTTCCGATGACCAAGAGGGAGGGGAGCTTCTTATATCTGAGATTTTTATTAATGCTGAAAAGGGGGGTGAGTTTTTCATAGACACTGACAGACAAATGCGAGCAGCAGCAACAACTCCGATACCGAGCCCACAAAGCAGTGGAGACTTTGCAGCTCTGGGTCCAGTTGTTGGTGGTTTTGTCATGAAATGCAGAGTGCAAGGGGAAGGGAAGAGAAGCAAGCCATTGGTACAATTGGCCTTGCGACATGTAACATGTGTGGAGGATGCTGCCATCTTTATGGCACTTGCAGCAGCTGTTGATCTCAGCATTGAGGCATGCAGGCCCTTTCGTAGGAAGATCATGAGACGAACCCGCCATTCTTTATGATGTGGAAAATCGTCTTGATTAATTTCCAGAGACACAAAACAACTGTACTTTATCTTTGTATTTATGTGGTCTTATGCATCTGCAAGGGATCCATGTTTAGTCCCTTGCTTACACAAGTTGTTAGACTTGAGAGCATGGCAGTTATAGCCTGGAAGAGGGTAACCTGTCCTGGCAATGCTCTTGTAGTTATTATTCTAACTGCCATGACAGGACATGTTTCTTTGAATCCCAGAAGGTTATTTCAGGCCGAGCTGAGAATAAGCAATTCCATTGCATGCTCACTAAACCAACGACCAGTCTTGCTGCATAAGAAAATATGAACTTGAATGATGCTCAATTGTAAAGTCAACTTCTTGATGGTGAGCTCGATCTCATTTCTACATGTAACGAGCATTCATATACGGAATATCTAGGCTGCGTTCATAGAAAATGATTTTCACATAAGTAAACAAATCCTCCCATTTTTTGTATCTATATTATTTGATGCATGGCATTGAAAAGAAAAATTCTACATTCAGTCGACTTGAGTAGACGCCGCGTAAACGGCTGCTGATGTGACAAAATGAAAACGAACCGTTTCACTCCCCTCATTTTTTTATTTTTATTTTTTCATTTCATTCCCTCCCTCGGCAATTTCTTCAATCCCTCCCTCTGCGTTTCCTCTCTCAGTCCCTCCCGTTTTGCGTTTCCTCTCTCGATCCTTCCACAAATCGCATCTCGTCGAAGACCACGAGTCCATCCCCTGGAAGCACCGAAGAAACCTCGACGGCACATCCCTCCCCTCGAACCCGCTGCCCTCCCTCCCTCAGCCGACTGATGGAAGTCTGAGACCACAAATTGCTGCCTTCGTCCTCAGCCACAGCGTTACATCGTCTTCCTCAATTTCCCTATGTCGAACCATACAGAGCCCGCCCCAATTCCGTTCATCCCGAAACCAGTTAGCCCTAACCCTAGCCCCCTTCCCAGTTATCCTGAAGGTAAGCAATTTCTTGAAACTCTTGGAAATTTTTTTTTTTTAAATTTCAGGGCTTATATGGTTTTATATATTAATATTGCATATGCATTGTCACCGAAGATTAGCTCTGGATTTGGTGTCTCATTCCTTGGAAACATGGGATTCGGTTGGTGGGTTTGTGTTACTTTTCAGTATCATTTTTCATAAAAGCTAAGGTTCTGATTTCTTAGGATTTTAGGACTTATTTTGTGTTGGATCAAGTGCTTAGATATTAAATTTAGCTGAACATTCTATTGAAGAGGTTTCTTTATTCAGAATGTTTCTCTGTGGATTGTTTTGATTTTCTCTTTTGTTTTATTCGTGAGCTTTGCTACACATCATTGTTATGATTTTCTTAGGATTTTAGGACTTATTTTGTGTTGGACCAAGTGCTTAGATATTAAATTTAGCTAAACGTTTTGTGGAGGAGGTTTCTCTGTAGAATTCAAAATGTTTCTCTGTTGATGTTTGTTGTTTAATATTTAATTTTTTTTAAAAGAAAAAGGTTCTAGTCAATGTAGTCATTGATCATAGGTTTCGTGTTTGATATTATCCAATTTATTTATCTACTCTCTATAGATATTAAATGGTGTATTGACTTAACTTAATTTGGTAAAGTTTTATGTTTATACAAAACGAGAAGATAGCAACTTGCATAGCCACTTGAATTGAAAGCAACTAATGAATCAAAATGGAGTCTTGATAGCTGCATCCAAATAAGGTGTTGTAATCTTATTTTCCATTGTTTAACAAGACTCTCTCTCTCTCTCTCTCTCTAGTTTAGAGGCATACCAAATACTGAAACAAAGGAAGAGATTAATTATTAAGAATTATGGTAATAACTTTAAAGTTGGTTGCAAAAGTGATGAGAGAATCTCATGCAAAGAATTAGATTAGGGCAAGATTTTGGTGTTGAGTATGATTTTGATCCTCTAAGCAGATTTGCCTTTTGAAAATTACCAAAGTACAACACAAAGGTAACTATATAACTTGTAATGTAACTTTAAAATAAATTGATTAATATTACGTACATCTAACAACATTTATATATGTTTGCAAATATTAGGGATGACCATTCTGAAAGTATTTCAAGTGGGCAGATATTGATTAATACATAGAGTTGGATCTACAAGAAAGACAAAACGAACTGTTAAGGAAGGAGGAAGAAATGGAGAAGAGATCTCGCTATATCGAGAAGGGGGAGATTGAGTTCCGTAAGACGGCGGATGAAATTGAGAAGAGAGAGATGGTGCAAGATGGTAGAGATGAGAGGAGTTTCTGAAGAAGACAGAGATGCTTCTTGAGCAAGAAGATGGAATAAGACGTTCACACATGCTTCTCCGGGCGTATTCGACTTTTGTAGTTGTTGGTTGTTGTTACTTAGTGACTTGGTAGTAGTTTTATGTTATAGCTTTGGCTGTTTAGTGAGTGCAATGTAATAGTTGGGGGCTTTTTTGTTGCATTTTGCCTCTTATGCTTGTGGCATGACAAACACTAAATTGGTTGTAAAATAGCTGTATTATAATCAATGGATGTAGTGATTTTGTGCATTCCTTTCCAGAATGAGATTTATAGCATAAATAAATGTTATATTGCATATTCCTTTCAAGAATGAGATTTATAACATAAATAAATGTTATATTGCATATTATATTCCATAATTGATAAAGTAACAAGTTATATTGCACATTCCATTACAAAATCAGATTTCTAGTATAAATAAATTGTACATATTTGTTTTGACCATACAAAACCATAGGACTCTTAACATCTTATCTTAATGCCAAACGGCACAAACTATAATAACAACAAATCAATTGAATATGCTAGCAGGTCGCTTGAGGTTTATATGAAAATGCAACTGTTGAGCTTTTGGCCTAATATCTCTACATTGAATTTTTCCTCTACATTTGCTAGTGTGATCGGGGCTTGCTCTTTGTTGACAGATTCTTGAAACTGGCCAACAAGATTAAAGTTCTATATGATTTGCTTTGCTAGCCCTCGTTAATTAGGGATTCCCATTTCCTTATATGTTTCTATATAAATTGTCAAAGTTCTTTAAAGTGTATTTGACAAGTCCAAACATATGCATTTCCTCCTTAATAAACTCAACCAATGTGCCACATTGAAGTTCCTACCAACAGATTTTCTTAACATTGTTCCTAAAATAATAACTCCCAAGAAATCATGAAACATGAGCAAGTAAAAAAAATGCTCCTTACCATAATAAAATTACTAAGACGCTACAAGGAAAATGAAGAAATTACCCACACATGTTAGAATTTGTATTTCAAATATTTATCTCACTTCACTTAAGCGTTTATACAATGCTCTATTTATAGAGCTGAAGGTGCCGAGGGTAGTCTTGCATTTTAACAAACATGAGGTGTGCATGATGCCTATTGCTAGCTGTACAGATCATAGTGATAACAGAAAATATTCCTTTTGTACAGACAGGATCACAAGAATTTTCTAGAGAGAATTTACAACAGAATTTCATTTTCTGGAAGGTTCTTGTAGTTGAGGCTGGTTGTTGTCATCGTGTGCTGCTGAGGTGGAGCAGTGAGTCATGGATGAGTTGGAGATCATTGGTTTGTTGTCAACACGAAATGAGCTCGAGCACAAATCCACTTCAAAACAAATGAGCTCGAGTTGCCGAAGACCACACCAGTTCAAGTTGCCGAGCCAAAGACTACACTAGTTCACAGATCCACACAAGTTCAAGTTGCCGAGCCGAAGACCACAAATCACCGAAGAAAACCAAAGCACCAACTTAAGATGAGAAGCACCAATGCAAGAGAAGTTACAAAATGCACTCAAATCGCCATTAGTTTCTGGCAAGAAGAAAACCAGAGCAAGATGAGAAGCTAATCGTCGAGGACAAGAAAATGCACTCAAATCGCCATCATTTTCAAGTAGCATTCAGAGAAAATTGCCGAAGAAAGTTTCTGGCCGAAGAGAAGCACAAATCGCCAAACCAAAGGAAGAAGATGAGACGCGGAGAAGCGAAGCGGGAATCCGAAATGCACTGCATGCACTCTGTTTTTCTTTTTCTTTTTTTCTTTTTTTTTTAAAAAATAGCAACTGCCATGTCAGCTAACCGACTGCGTGGCGATTGTAACCCGCGACTGTACATAGCGGAACTGCATTGAAAATATCTTGAGATTAGGATTGAAACTCTATATAAAATATCAGTCATTTTCTTTCATGAGATGCAAGATGAAGACTAAAAGCAATGACAACAAGTTGTTTGATGAAATACCTCTTCAAGCGTGAGAGCCTTTGAGAGTCTATTTTATTTATATACTTAGCATACTGTATCAATACATGAGAGTTTGTACTGATTGGGGACCTACGATACATACGGTAATGTTGTAGAAATGGAAAGTAATTACATTACAATAAAGGTGTTAGCCGTTGCATGATTTATGGAGATGGGTTGGCTGTTCGACAATTCATGGATGTGATCTTGCTTGGAGCCGTTGGTTCTTTGTATGGAAGGTAGCTTTTTGGTTCTTCACAAGGTAAGTTTTCTTCTGACTTGTCTTTTGTGTTAATATGCCCCCGCAAACTGTTCAGAGGGACGAGGCCTAGTTTGGTCCGAAGATCAACAAGAGCAGATCGGCCAAGGGGCTTGGTAAAAATATCATCAATTTGATGGGAGGCCGAGACATGCCGAGTGTGAAGAAGTCCAAGAGTGACATGTTCACGAACATAGTGATAATCAATTTCAATATGCTTTCTCTGAGTGTGAAAGACAGGGTTAACAGTCATGTAGAGAGCACTAATATTATCACATAGTAACAACGGAGTGGGGGTGAGGTGAATGCCCAAATCACATAATAAGAACGATATCCAAATTAGCTCGGTAGTGGTATGGGCCATTGCTCGGTACTCAACTTCAGAGCTTGATCGAGAGACTGTGTGTTGTTTTTTTGCAGACTAGGAGATACAATTGCTTCCAAGAAAGATAGTAGCCAGTGGTGGAGGGCCCGGTAATAGGACAACCTGCCCAATCTACATCGAAAAAAGCTTATAGATCAAGTGTAGAATGGGAACTAAAATGAAGGCCAACATCTACAGTGCCTTTCAATTACCGAAGAATGCACTTGACAATTTTATAATTTAGTAGGTGAATGCATAAATTGAGAAAGAAAGTTAACACTGTAAGAGAGGTCAGGACGAGAAAGGGTAAGGTATTGTAGTGCACTGACGATACTACGGTAGTGAGCAGGGTCAGAGAACGGTGTCTAAGAGGTAAGACCTTTGGTCTAAGGCATCATGAGAGTGCCCATAGGTTTACAATCATGCATCTTATCTCGTTCTAGAATATCAATAGCATATTTGGTTTGAGAGAGGGTAAGGCCATCAGTGGCTGGACTGATTTGGATTCCAAGGAAATAGTGAAGAGAACCAAGGTCTTTCATGGCAAATTGACTTTGAAGAGTGGAAATAAATTCAAGAAGATACTCAATAGAGGAGCCAGTCAATAAAATATCATCAACATACAAGAGTAAAATAAGAGTACCACGCGGTGAATGACAAACAAATAATGAAGAATCAACAGTGCTACAAAGAAAGCCATAAGTTTATATAAAATTGCTAAATTTGTCAAACCAAGCACGGGGCCTGTTTGAGACCATAAAGAGCTTTATTTAATTTGCAAACATAAGAAGAATGAGTTGGATGAATAAAACCTGGAGGTTTTTCCATGAAAATAGATTCCTGAAGATCATTGTGAAGAAACACATTTTTGACATCGAACTGTCGAATACTATAATAGTTGATGAGAGTAAGTGTGATTACAATGCGGAGAGTACTTGGTTTGATAACAGGGGAGAGTGTCTCATGGTAATTTATGCCATCTTCTTGATGAAAACCTTTAGCTACTAAACGAGCTTTTAACCGATCCAGGGAGCCATCAACTTTGAGTTTGCTTTTGAAAATCCATTTACAACCTATAATAGACATAGTAGAATCACGAGGGACAAGAGTCCAAGTGTTATTCACACGTAAGGCTTGTAATTCATCATGCATTGCTTGTAACCAACTAGGATGTTTGACAGCAGAGCGAATGGATTTGGGCTTAGTCGGAATGGAAACAAGGTCATGCAAGTGAGCATATTTGGGGTTAGGCTTACGAATACCAGACTTGGACCCTGTGACAACGGTGGTAGTAGGGGTCACTGACGAAATGGTGGGAGGGTCAGTGGGTAGCAGGGGCGCAATCGTGGCAGTATCAAATGATGAAGATGGAGATATAGGTAGCCTACTGGCACTAATGGAGGGTGGAGCAAGTGCAGGAGAAGGGGCTGAAGTGGATAGATGTGGAAGAGGAATATCTGCCGCTATGGTGGATGAGGAAGGTTTGGGACCTACTTCGAGTATGGTGGAGTCAGAGAAAGGGGTAGAAGGAGTAATCCACATATCAAACGTGGAAAGGACCAGCTCAGTAGGTGAAGGTAGGTGAAGGTTACCAGGTTGTTTAAACAAAAAAGTGGACTCATTAAACACAACATGGCGTGAGATGAAAGTACGACCAGAGGGAGAGTGATAACGTTTGTAATCTTGATGCGTATCACTGTAACCCATAAAAACACAAGGCAAGGTTTTAGGATCAAATTTATTCTTTTTTGTATCCCAAGTGTAGGGAAAACATTTTGAGCCAAACACACGTAAGGAACTATAGTCAGGATAGGTGCTGTGAAGGATGGAAAAGGGTGACTGTAAGTCAATGGTGGTGGAAGGGAGCCGATTAATAAGAAAAGTGGCAGTGGCAAAGGCTTCAACCCAGAAGCGTTTTGAAACGCTACTGTGAAAAAGCATGGTCATCCCAAGTTTACGAATTGTACGGTGATATCGTTCAACCAGACCATTTTGTTCAGAAGTATGAGGACAAGAATACTGATGAATAATACCTTGTTTTTGTAAATGGGATGTAAATTGGATATTAGCAAATTCACCACCACCATCAGTTTGAAAAAGTTTAATTTTTTTGCATAATTGTCGCTCAACATATTTTCAAAAAGTAAGAAGGCAGGAAAAACATCGGATTTTTTGCGTAAAGGAATAAGCCACATAAATTTAGAGAAGGCATCAACTAAGCATGCTTAATAATTAAATTTACCAACAAAAACTACAGGAGCTAGACCCCATAAATCACAATAAATTTTATCAAACGCATTATGAGTAATATTGCTAGAAGGTAAGAAATGAAGTTTGCAAAGTTTTCCTAACTGGAAACTGTCACAGAAAGAAGAATTTTTGTTAAAGCCAGAGACTTGAATAAGTCCTTTTGATTTTTAAGACTTGTAAAGAAGATGCCTAAGGATGTCCCAAGCAATGGCGCCAAACATCTTCAGGGACATGTCTGAATCGAGTGGAAAAGTGAGCTTCGTATGGAGGAGAAACGACATAGAGGTTACCCTTTCGTCGTCCGGTCAACAGGACGCGGTTGGTCTCCCGTTCCTTAACAACAAAACCAACACCATAAAATTCGCAGTTATAAGGATAATCAGTGGTAAGTTGCCCAATAGATAAAAGAACTTTGGCCAATGCAGGTACTAATAAAACATCACATAATTTAATCTTAGTGGTGCCATTATCAAGATAAGTATCACCAATATGAGTAATAACATGATAATTACAATCTCCAATAATAAAAACATCATTACCAAAATAGCGACGTAAATTTTCGAGTATACTTGGGTTGCCGGTCATATGAGCAGATGCACCAGTGTCAGCTATCCATTCAGCATCATGAGAAAAATTCTCAAGAGTCATTGCAGCAAGGGCCTGAGGAATATCCTTAGGTTGATAGGAGTGATTGAACTGGTTCCAACATTTAAGAGTAACATGGCCTCTTTCTCCACAAATTTGATAGCTTTCATTGCAAATAGAGTCGTGGCCATTGTTAGTGGGCCGGTCATTAGTATCACGTGGGTTAGGCCCACTGGAGTTTTGTGCAAAACGCACGTTTTGAGTGACATTTCCAGGGGAAGTCCTCACCAACTAGTTAGAGGGTTGAAACCCTCGACCTTTTGAAGAGAAAGATCGGTTCTGAGGTCGGCTGTTGTTCTGGTGATCGGATTGAGGTGGGCGATGGTAATCCTTGGTGGAGTTCGAGTGTCTCTGTCCATAGAAAGCAAAATTATTAGTGGAATCATGAAGAGTTGAGCGCATTTCATACCCTTGGAGCAGAGGAATCAGTTCGGCTTAGGAGGGCATGGGAGGTTTCAACATCGTCGTCGTGAAGGGCTCATACTTGGCTCCGAGACTATTCAGCAATGAGAAAACTTTCATTTTGTCTTGCACGGGGCGTCCAATTGAAGCGAGGCTGTCACACAAACCTTTGAATGTGCGAAGATGATCACCTAGAAGCGTCAATGGTTCCTTGCGCAGGTATGTTAGCTGTTGTGTAAGGTGGAATTCCCGTTCTTGGGAATCATGAGCGTACGCCTCTTTGAGAGCCACCCAAACGTGATGGGCAGAATCATTGACGAGGCCAAGGGCTTCCTCAGATAGTGTCCGGATAATCCATCCTCGGAGCAATCGATCCGATTTGCACCATTGAAGGAAGGCGGGACTAGGTGCGGGTTTGCTCAAACCAGGTGCTAATTCACTGGCAGTGATGAATTCTGGGGGTGAGGATGCATCAGTGAGATGCTCTACAATGTCTTGACTCTCAGCCAAGGCCTGGATTTGTTCTCGCCATAGAGGATAATTGGTGGTGTTTAATCGCAAGGTAACAAAGTTACCGATGTTAAGGGCGATGGTGGCCATGGGAGGAAGACTCTCTTTTCTCACAAGGGCTCTGGTACCATAAAAACAATGACAACAAGTTGTTTGATGAAATACCTCTTCAAGCATGAGAGCCTTTGAGAGTCTATTTTATTTATATACTTAGGATATTGTATCAATATATGAGAGTTTGTACTGATTGGAGACCTACGATACATACGGTAATGTTGTGGAAATGGAAAGTAATTACATTACAATAAAGGTGTTAGCCGTTGCATGATTTATGGAGATGGGATGGCTGTTCCACAATTCATGGATGTGATCTTGCTTGTAGCCGTTGGTTCTTTGTATGGAAGGTAGCCGTTTGGTTCTTCGCAAGGTAAGTTTTCTTCTAGCTTGTCTTCTGTGTTAATAAAGACAAATTTAAATGAAATTTGTGATACCTCCAACCCTTACTTGAGATTTGGCAGTGATTGAAGTATCGTTCATGATAGTTAACATGCAACGCACCTAGCACATTTATAGCAGTATAAATAAATTGTAGTGGAAAAATAACAAGGGCCTGATCAAATAACATGGTACCAAAACATAATCTATTATATCCCAAAACATCATATGTTTTTAACATTCGTATAACAGTAGGGTCCCAAAATATGACCCTTCATAACCCTCAAAATATTGTCTTGTAACACCCGAGCCCAGCACCAAGCCCGCTTTCTAAAACTTTTGGGTTTATACGTACGAAAAACCCACTTGGGATTAACGAGTATTTTTTTTTATGGACCACAGGCCTGGAATTTTTTTTTTTTGGCAGAATATGATTTTTCAATAGGTTTGATAATTAGGTTTAAATATTTTAATGGACGAATTGGATTTTCACCCAGAAAATTTATGGGACAAGTATATTTTTTTTAGGTTGAGTCAAGGCCCAAAACGTAGGAAAAAAGCCCTTGTATTAATCCCATGCAAGATCCAAGTCGTAGGCCAAATAGTTTTAGGCTAAAAAGCCCTAGCCTGTGAAAATAGTTCCAGACTCCACGACATGCACGGTTTCACTTCCATTCCCACTGCATGCTTCAATCATGTACGTGTTCCACGGCTTGCCGATGCATGTCTTTCCTTCCTTCCCTCTCTAGGATCTTTATATTCAATCCCCTATATATATGCGCATCACAACCATCCCTCATACATGAAGAAACCCCAAGCTGCCTTTGCCCTCTTTTCATGACCTCAATCATCCAAACTCCTCAGAGCATCTACCCTCCATTGTGAACCACGGCTGCCACCACAACCGAGAGCCAAACGTGCAGGAAACCACCCCTGCAAGCTCCAACAGACGCCACCATCCAACCACCATGGAAGCCCCAACTCCTCCATGCACAACCAATGCAACACCCCTATTTAGCCACCGTGTGAAACTGCCTAGCTCCATGCACAGCATCTAGCAACGCTGACCAGCATGCCAAGGTCTCCCACGCACGTCGAAAGCCAACGAGCCACACTTTAAACCTCCACTGCTCTGCCTTGCACCACCGTACCCTACACTTAGCCGCCCAACGTAGAAGCTCTGCCGCACGCATCATCGAAACACCCCTATTTTTGCATCTCAAAATAGAGTACCACTCAACCCATTCGGTGCCACTAGCCACGGCAAGGGAAGTCCAGCAATGTCGATGCCCAACCACTCCATGATCTGCTACCGCCCCAACCACCCTGTCACCGTCTCTTGCTGCCTTGGTGAGTATCTTGCACAGTATCCCTCTCACCGTATTTCCTCTCTCTCACACCCCCCTCTTTCTTTCATTTCTTAGCCGCCTATCATGCTGGCATAACCACCCCAGTCGCCGCGCCCAGCTGCTTGTCGCAACTCGAAGCTTTTCTGAGTAAGTCCTTCGCTGCCCTCCACCCACAACGAAGCTGCCTTGTTTCTTGTATAGTAATAACGTTTTAGTTGTCCCCAAAAACTTACGTAAAGTATAGCAAATATTTGAGAATTAATTACAGTCTTACCCTTTTAGTCCAAATGTATCTTGAATGGGTGAATTAAGTAGGGCATGTTTCCAAGGGCCTCTGTCGTTTTCAAAAATTATATTAGTTGGTATTAATGTTTTTAAAGAATTTAGAGTTTATTTCTTAGTCAGAGATATTAAGTGAAAATAGATGTATTTGAGAAGTAATGATATTTTAGAGTTATGAGAAGTTTAGGTTTCGAGGAATTACAATAAGTTAATTTAGTATTTCAAGTTGGAATATCGAAGTACGTGTTTGATTATAAATTTACGAAAATTACGTGACTATCTTATAGGTGATGATTGATTTTCATTTGGCACTGTTGTGAGAAAATTCAAAGAAGTTAAAAGGTCCAGGTAAGCAGGGTTCCTATGTTAGACTTTGCATAAAAATAAAATGGATTGAGATCAATTTTGAAAATATGCATATTTTGTTATGAAAAGAAATTTGAAACGATCTCAGTTATTTGTTTTGCATTACTTATGAAATTTTGTATAAGAATAAAGTATTTTCTGGCATGACTGGTGTAGACATGAGTTATTTTGACATTTTGTTTCTGAACTGTGCAAAAGGGAGCGAATATGAAATTTTGTGCATAAATTATGTTTTTGTGATCTGACCTGTTCTGTTATGAAGATGTTCTGTACTCTGATATGATATGATGTGATTTTTGAAAACCTCTAGTATAATATTCTGTTTCGTTCTGACCTTATTACATGTGTAAAACTGTGGCCTCTGCTCGGGTTGGTACCAACTTTTATGGTGCACCCACTTTGGAAGCAAAGTGGTTTTCTGCGTGGTCTTTTCTGTGTGCACACTCGGGGCTCCAAGAATAATAAGGAGAAGATTCACATTCTGTTTCTACTCGGTTGGCTGCTGGGGTTTGTACAACCCTACCATGGGGGTTAAACATGGAATTATGTTCTGATATGATGTGTTCAGTTATGCTATGCCAAAGGAATTTTGAATAAGAATTTTTTTTTTAACTTTCACTCTGATATTTTTGATAACATGTTCTGACTCTACATTCTGAAAATAAAAAATATTTTTGTTCGGCATTCTGAATTCTGTAAATGCTTATGTTTGCATACTAGTATATGTTCTCTGCTTACTGAGTTGTTGATAACTCACCCCTTATTTCCAAACATTTTTCAGATAATCTTAATGGATCTGCAGGAGAGCAAGAGTAGGCAATTTTAGAGAGGTTTGATGTTCGTAGAGGAATAAGTGCCCGAGGGTACAAGTACTTATCTGAGAGTCATAGTTAGTAAATTGATTATTTTCGGTTATTTTGATATGATGAGTTAAGGATATTTTCGAGTCTTTGGGGAGTTTTTAATTTATTTTATTGAGAATTTCTTTGTTGTCCCTATGAAAGAACATAGATTTTTGAGTTGAGCAAATGAATTAATATCATATGGAGTTTTCTGAATTTTATAGTTGTGATATTGGAGTTGATATTAAGTAATAAGAGCTAACTCTCCGGACCTCTGGGACCTGGGCGTTATATGTCTTGTGCTACATAGTTAAAAACGTTATCCTTCTTTTCCTAAGATCTCCTGGATCTTTATTATCAACTTCAAAATGATCTCTATAAATTTATCAATCGCCTCGGGAGGATTATCAAACGTGAGAATTTCTTCAACCACCGGCAACCTACGGGGCTTACGCTTCCCCATCTTGCTCTCTGTCTTCTAAACCTGTCACAACTTCTATCATTTCGGGAGAATGGTAGTGGAACTACCATAGTGAAATTTTGAGAAATCTCAGTAAATTATGCCGCAAACATACACAGAGATAACATAAACATGCATAAGGTAAACATGAATATGGATGCATGAGCATGAACGTGCAATTTTCATGAACTGTATTTTTCACCTATTCAGTTTAAAAAAAAAACAATTGAACTTGTAACAATACAACTCTTGCACAACTTACAATTTCTTATTCATTCACATATTCTTACTCAATATAAACACTTATGAATACCTCATGGTTTTCCCTAATAACCATGTGCACCTATTAGTTACCGCGCCACATCACAGTCCTTTCGATCAACCGTGAATATGTCATCGGAGAGACACTTAGGCAAATCGATACGCCTTCACCATGAGTTCTCTTTCACTCTTGGCAGATCGACATGGCTTCACTAAAAGTTCACAATTAAGAAGGCAATTCACAATGCCTTCACCATACTCACCACATTTTTGCATGTACTAGTGTTAGGCGCTGCGGCTTTGCTCCAGAAACCTTGTTGTCCCATTTGAAGTCCATTGACTGTACTTTGCCAACTCAGGGGTTACTACACTATCTTTAGTTACTCTAGTATGGACCGGGGAGTTCCGCTAGGATATTCTCCCATCCTAGCATTGGGGTCATGTCAAAACTTACTTTAATGCACAACCCATAAACTTTGCATGAACATGAGATAATAACATGTGAAAATAACATGACATGTAAATGATATGCAACGTGGTACATGGAAACACAGCATTGAGAGCATAGCTTGTACATTCAGACATTCAACATAGGCACAACTCATGATGATACAACATGTCACATAGGCATGAGTCAAAATATACACATGGTTCGACATATCACGACAAAACTCAGTATACATATGATTTAGCGTGGCAAAAACCCAAGATTTATACATATACACAAATGGAACATATGCAATATTTACACGAAAACATGAACACATTATCTAAGAGTAAATTGGAGGCTAACTTACAAACTTCCTATTTATGGACAAAAATGTCGGGCGAACAAGCTATTAAACATTTCTAGGCGTTAGCACTTACTCCATAAAATTCGTGTACTTGGTGGAACTTAGAATCCACTTACTAAAGGTTCCTTGACTGATTCGGCCATGGTGGCCTTTTAAGCCTTCCAACACCATCTTTCAAAAATATCCACTCGGTTCACTTATGATGCACACTAGTATGAAGCCGGGATCAGAATCACAATGGCTCATCACAAGGGTATTTCTAAAGTCTTTTAAGAATCCAAACCTCTTTTGAAAGAAAACTCATACGCATTCATGTAGGGACATGAAACCAAGACCCAAAAATACAAGAATTCAATTTCAAGAGGTCCAAACCCTAATACCAAAACTTTGATAATCCATGGACGACACTCTAGCCTTTTCTTCATTGAATCTTAAGTCTTCCCAACAACTATCATTTTAACATAACTCCATTAATAATCCATGCACTTTCTCACGTTAAGAAATTAGAAAAATCGAGAGAGCAAAGCTTGCTTACCGAGCTCCAAATCTTGGCTAGGGCGTGGTTGCACTAATCCAAACACCAATCTCGATTCTAGCCAAGTGTGTGTGTTGTTATGAATTGAAGAACAAGTGGTTGGAACCTTTTGTGTGTGGGTGAATAGAGGAGGAGATGGAGAGAATGGGAGGATTTCTGAAAGTGACTTTTCGGTTTTCTTGTCTAGGGTGTGTATCCATGGTCATTAATGCAAGTCCTTTAAGTACCTTCACTGATTTTCCTTTGTTTCTCTCTCCCATCATTATTCTACTTCAGGACTCCAAAGGGCAGCTTGTGCATGGACACCAAGTGGCGATCTCCCTTTCTCTTCATTACCTATTTCGGATAAGCAAGGGGCACAATGATAGACTTGTGCCAAGTGGCTTATGGTTACAAATTTTGAGCCTCTCTCTTTCTCCCTCATCGTTGCTTTTGCTTTGGAAACCTAAGGGACACGATATCTGTTCGGTGCATGGATCCCAAGTGGCATTCTCTTGCTAAGGCCGAGCTCCCCTTCATCATTGTCTATCTCTTGGAAACTTAAGGGACAAAACGGTGTTCGGTGCATGGATGCCTAGTGTCTTGGCCCTTCCTTTCTTCACATCATTTGAATACCTTGGAAAACCAAGTGACACCATTGAGCAGGGGTGCCAAGTGGCAGACTCTCGGACTCCACTCTCTTTCCTCTCATCATTTGGACATATTGGAACCCTAAGGGACACTCCATGCACGAACAACATGTGGCATCCTCTTACCAAAATCAAGCACCTCTCTCTCTCTCTCTCTCTCCCCTCATCATTGCCTCTCTGTTGGAAATTAAGGGACACATGGATCCTTAAGGCATGGGTGCCAAGTGGAAATGCCAAACTCCTCTCCTTTTCACTCCCTCATAACTGCTTCCCTCTTAGAAATCTATGGGGCACACAGATTCTCATTGCATGTGTGCCAAGTGACTAAGCCCAGTGAATGGCATGTGTCTCTTCCCTTTCCCAACCGTTAGTCTTCAAATGAACCAATAGAAAGGCTTCTGACATTGAATGATTACACTTACAAATTGGTACCTGATTGGCTCCTAGATGCATGCATAGATTCCCTTGGCTTGGCCTCATCATTAGGGTTTTAATCTTCCCATATGCCTCTTCAATTTTATATGGTTCCATAGGTGTGGTTTAGATAGGGCTGGGCTTTGACTCTGATGGAATCGTAATGCCCAACTTCATCCAAAGTCGGAGGCCAAGTTGAGTTCCAAATCCGAATCGAATTGGATTTCGACTCCAATCGGAGTTGCTGGAGTCAGAGTTAGAGTGTCGGAGCTACATAGGGACTACAATTAATTCAAAAGAAGTAGTCTCTGTGCCGGAGCAAATATACATAACTTAAGGGGTTGATTCTCTCCATGCCAAAGCAAATGATTATCTTTGTGCCAAAGCAAATATACATAACTTAAAGGGTTGATTTTCCAAAAGTTTCTTGGGAACCAAACAGAGAAATAGAGAGAGAGAGAGAGAGAGAACCTGTTATGAGGACATGAGAACCACAATGCTTGTAGTAATAGACAAAGAGATTGGAATCTGGTCCATTTGGAACGGCGTCCTTGCTCGAGTATGTATGCGTCGTCCTTTTCAGCATTCCTTCACCGCTGGTTCTCTCTGAGAGCCTGATAAATATTTTCGTTTAAAGCTGGGTTGTTTCACATCAAAATTTTGCAGCATATTCATGCAAAGCACTAGGATTTTACAGTATACTCAAAGGAAAATGCTACGTAACATCTGGAGAGAGAGAGATAGAGAGAGAGAGAGAGAGAGACTTATTAGTGGCTAGGAGATGAACTCGGTTCAATCAAAGGATGTGGAGGTGACGATGGTGTGGTAGATGTAAAGAAAGGAGGGGGATGCAAACAGGGAGAGGAGGGCGAATAATCCGTTGGCGGAGTCATTGAGGAAGGTAGTGGCGAGGAGACGGCGAGGAGATGAGAAAACGACGTTGACGCTAAGGACAAGAGAGAAAAGAGAAAATAGAGGAAGAGAGAAAACAAAGGAAATGCGTAGGGTATTAGAATATATATGAGGAGAAAACGATGTTGTTTTAAGATTTTCTTAAAAAAAATTTGCCAAACACTGTCTTAAACACCGGGGGGGGGGGGGGGGGAGGGGGCTCAAACGTAGGTTCTCAGGTTTGCAAAACACTCTCTCAACCGTTAGGCCACTCAACTACCTATTACTTAGATTGCAATATTAAATATATTAAGTATAAACATAGGAGTCAGAGTTTGGAGGTCGAAGTCTATATTGGCTCTAACTCTGACCATTTTTTTCGAAGCAACTCCGACTCATAATCCAAACACAGGGGGGCTCAAATGTAGGTTCTTAGGTTTGCAAAATAGTCTCAACCGTTAGGCCACTCAACTACCTATTACTTAGATTACAATATTAAATATATTAAGCATAAACGTAGGAGTTGGAGTTTGGAGGTCTAAGTCTGTATCGGCTCCGACTCCAACCATTGTTTTTGAAGCAACTCTGACTCAGAATCCAAACTCTGTCTGAGTCAAAGTTGGAACGGGTGTCGGCCGGAGTAGTAGCCACTGAGAATTTTGCACACCCCTCGGTTCAGATACCCAATACCTCCATAATGGCACCACAAGTACCCATGACATAATAATGGCTTCTTACCTAAGCACATTCTTACCTACTAAGAATGTATTCCTATTGGTGGATGCTAGGCGGCATCATGGTGGATTTTGAATGTGACACCCCCAAACTTCGCTTGGGGCTTGAGGGAGATTGAAGCATCGGACATGCAACACAAGATTACATACTCCCCCATTCGTGGATACAATGCACCTAATTGTTTCTAACAATAGGCAGTAATCACATTGGATAATTTTTTTAATCAACATATACTGTACCGGAATACTAATCCCAAAATATTCTTACGTTCCATTCATATACACATACCCAAAAGTAACTTTATTAGTCCAACCAGTTTTTAAACAAAACAAACATTCTACTATAGTTGGAACTCCTTAGTTACAGACAAAAAGAAAATCTAGTCTAAACCCTAAGCCACTCAAGTAGCTTGGCTATCAACTCCAAAATAACATCCAAAAATTGGAGTGTCATCTCCATCGGCTCCTTCAGGCTCCTTTCAGATTTACTCAACGTTTTCCAACCTAAGTCTCGATGCTCCTAAAGCAAGTTTATAATCTAAGCAAGTTTTACTCCTAAAGCTACCAACAGTATATCAAGCATGCTTGATAATAAGCATGACATGTATGCATGACAGACATGGACTTACTATTAAAAACATAATTTTATCGACGATAGAGTTTACTGAAAGTGACATGTTTTCTTACCAAAACAAACTCATATATGATGTCTTGTCTCATGGGGTTACCATGATGTTGTCTCATTAGGTTTTAGTCTGTCAGCATAATCAAATCACGACCCATTATGGTAACAGAGTTGCCTTTCTATTTATTTAAGGCACTTTGGAGTACAAGTTGGCGAAATGAATTATACCATTAGCCTTGGATGAATACTTAGGATTTTACGGTACAATAATACGTTTCTCACTTTCCGAATGAATAGTAGCCGAGAGTGTCATTTTATTTAATTAAGGTACTTAGGAATCAAATTTTGTAAAATGCACCACTAATGTGATTTCATGTGATCTGTTAGATCTACTTGATTAAAGTGACTTTACAATCTGACGTATCACATCAAACCACATCAGTTTGTAGGATTACTTTTATGTAACCCCTTTATGGCTAAAGTATTTCTCATCATCAATACATCCCGCCATAGAATTGAAAAACTAAGGACTACACAACATTTCACCAAAAACTTCCAAGGCATACCAAACATGCTCAAATTGAGAATCTCAACACCAAACTATCATCATCCAACCTTCAAACTTTGAATAAAAAAAAAAAAAAAATCCAACATACTACCAACAAACTCAAGACTCAAAGTATAAAAAATATAAGAGATTGAAGTTAGAAAAATAATACTTACAAGCTCAAAGGTCCAAAAGAACTTAGCATCAAAACTCTTTCTCAATACCTCCCTTTTGGTTTGCACTCAAGGAAGGACAATGTAACACCCTGCTCCTTCCTTCTTGCGTGCGCTCCTTCTTTCTGACGTAAGCCAATTCCGAGAACGGAAATTATGTAACGGTCTGCTCTTCTCTCTAGTGACTATGAGCCTCGTTATGTGTACTGAACCTCGATGGCATGTTTCAAAAGATATTATGTGATTTCTAAAGTACGCCTAATGTTTTAAATGCAATGAAAATATTTATATGGGGTATTTCTAATGTTATTGAACTAAGCTTGATTTTAAATAAGACAATTATAATATTTTTGAAGAGCTCCAAAAATATTATAATTGTCGAAAATCATTTTAATATTACTTATTAAAATGATTTCAGTTATTTAAATATTATGAGATTTAAATTATGTTGAAAACTTTAATTAATTAAATGATTTTATTCTTTTAAAAATATTAAATAAGACTTCATCATTTTATTAATGATGAATGAATAATATTTTATAAACTAAAGTTTAGTTAAATAATATTCTACCTTAATTCCTCTCAGTGCTTTTAATTAAGTTAACGTTTACGCATTTTAAATCAGTGTTTTAATTCCCCACCGTTAGATCGTCTTGTAGATCCCAAGATGAAGGGCCTGGATTAAAACCCAGACCCCCTCTCTTTCTTCCTCACTTTTCCCTCGCCTCTCTCTCTCCTCCCTCTCCCTTATGTCGTGCGCTGCGAGCCTCCTCCCTCTCACCCGATTCTTCCACAGCCCAGCCCGGCGCTGTCGGGTCTATCCTCCACCACCAACGACCTCCTCTCACGCTGACGAGCCCCCACCACCAAACCCAACCTCCACCTCGCAGCCACCTTCCCCGTCACACGCACGCAACAACCCACACACAGTTTCACCATGCGCAGCCCTTTCCACCGCCATACGCGGCCACCGAACACCACCACAAGCCCCCTGAGCCTTCCCCCTTCCACCTCCCCTTAACCCGAGGGCCATAGCCTCCCTCACACGCACGAGCGTCTTCCCTCTCACGCACGGGTTTATCACCCTTGCGCCACCGTGTGCAGCTACTCAGGCCATTGCAACACCACCGGAGCCTCCTCTGGCCACCAGGGACCTCCCCTAGCCACCCCCACGTCCAGCCAAGCCACCTAGCTCCCTCACTCTCTCTCACTCTGCCACACTTCCTCTCCACTTCACGGCCTAGATTCGCCGCCGTAGGCCACCGTGGCACCACCCCAGCGCCACCACCAGTTCCACCACACCTCCCTCAGCCCATCCATGGCCAGCCATGACCAGCCAAGCCTTCCCCTTCCATTTCCATGCTTTGAGGCACACGGGTTTCTCTTGGAAACCCACAGCTCCGCCATGCTCCGCCACCCCAGCCACCATGAAGACCACCCTCAACCTCCCTTGGCCTCCCTTAGCCTAGCCCTAAGCCCAAACCACCACTTTATGTGGGGGTCAACCACCACACATGGCGGACAGCCACTGTAAGTGGATTAGCCGCCACGTACAATCCTTCTGACATCATCAACCGTGACGATCAGCGAACAACGCACGGGTCAATCCTGTTGATGGCATAACTCTTTATCCCTCGTTATTTATGTTAAATGTTAATTAGTTAATTAGGTTGTGGACTGTGCTATGTAGTGTGGTTATGGAACATGTGCTGTATGGGTGATGTGGCATTGTGCGGATTGGGAAGAGAGTGTGTACTCTCATGACGTAGTGTGGGATAAGGAGAGAGTATATAAAATATACCTCCTGTCGTATTGTGGAATGGGAAGAGTACACGTTGAGTGTATTCTGTGTGTGGCGTAGTGTGTATGAAGGGAGTACACGTGGAGCGTACTCCATGTGATGGAGTGATGCACTATATGGCGTGTACGCCATAGTGGTGATCTGGCGTAGCATGTGAGAAGGAGTACCCGTGGAGTGTACTCTATGAAGTGAAGCGACACACCATGTGGCGTGTCGCAGAGATAAGTATGGTTGTGTGGTTGATGGGCGTAGAGCGTGGTGAGTAGTGTCGGGAATTGTGGAATACTTTCCCGAGGTAGTTGTGACGTGGCCTGTAGTCTGAGGTGACAGGTGTCATCGTGTTTGACTTATGGCTGGGAGTATGTGTGAAGTTGCAGAACAAGTGTAAGAGTGTGCAGCGGAAGCATAACTGGGGAATGTCACGAAGTGACATGGTTACTAGCAGTTGTGCTTGTGATGGGTGAGGAGTTAGTGTAGGAATGGCGTAGCTGGAACGTTACAAGATGTCACGATGTGACAGGAGTATGTGAGGGACCGTACTCTCGATGAGTTAGGAGTTGGCGTAGAAATGATGTAGCGGGATGTCAGGTGATGTGAGACGGTCATGGCGTAGCTTGAGAGTAGTCTCGAGCTATATGACATGACGTAAGGCGTAGTTGTGAATGGAGTCTTGATTACGCCCAAAGAATACTACGGTAGTTGTAGCACAGCTTTAGGGTGTCGATTCCATAGAGAGACAAATTAAAAGAATAACAGATGGGACAAGAAACTAAAGAAAAATATTAAATGATTAATGGAGAACAAAGATCAATTTTAAATGCAAATTAAAGTGAAGTAAAGTGACTAACGAAAAAAGTACTCAAATTTGACAAACAGTAAAGCGTCGGGAATCCCTTGCACAAATATGACATTTGAATTATTCTTAATTCATTAAATAACTCAATTGAGAACTCAATTTCCAAATTCCCAATCGGAAGGTATAGATTTATAAACCAAGATTAAACCAAATGTAACCCTTTGAAAAATCATTCACTACTTTTAAAATACTTAAATTATTATCAGTATTGAGAAAATCCAACGACGACAATATACTCAGGAAGCGATATTGTAACAAATAATTAAATCAATATAGATAAATAATTGATCCAAACATAATCAAAGAGCTAATCCATTTAATAGAAAAAGCATGACTGAATCCATAAACAGAATAAATTCTATGCTTATTCGGAGAAGAAAACATTAACAATGAATTGAGAATGATAAAACAAAAGAGTTTTAGTAATTGAAAATCAAATAAATAATCAAAATAAATTAAAAATAACATCTAATGTACAAGTTCATCCCTAGCCCTACTTGAGAATTTAGTTACCCATAAATATAATGGACAACAAAAATCTCAAGAGAAAAATAGAGAAAACAGCGGCCATGGAAATTAATTTTAGATCTTCCTTCTTCTGGCTGAGCCGTCTCCCCTTTTTTCTAAACTCCCAATTTCGTGCTAATGATGTGCTTAAATAGGGTAGGAAATAAACCCTGATGTCCTCATATTCCTGCACACAAAATCGCTTCAATTTTAGGACTCATCTTGGCAGCCACGTATGTACTTCAGGAGTTCGAATTTTGGAATGCTTATTAGAGACGACTTTGTAGACCGTTAAGATATCTTTCTAACACATCAAGAATCGCATCAATCTGATATTTGAAAAAAACATTATGACTAAAATACTAAAGTATATCCATGCTGTCTCCTTGCGCGTTTTGGACTCTGATCCGAATTACTTTCAAACCCCATCATTATCATTATTTGAAGAGTCCTACACTCGTTGAAAGTTCTTAAGTTGTTCCAACATCTTGCCCACTTGAAAGTCCTTTAAATTTGAATGGGTTTGGACTTGCTCTTTTTATAGACTCTGAAATTAAACATAAAAATCTGCTCAGAAGTATCCCAAAGTAAATAGAAACTCAATTCAAGAATACACATTAGTTCCATTGATTTCTATTAACATTTTAACATTTCAATCCAATAATAGGGTATTTAGAGTGCACTTTCGTATACTCATCACACCCCCCAACTTGCTTATTGCTAGTCCCTAGGAATTTCTATGCTAAAAAGATGAAAGATATGATAATCACTAAAATAGGCCATCAATTCACATTTTCCAGATTCACATATCAAAACAAACTAAGGAATTAAATAACCCATCAAGATCAAATCACTTATAGCAATTCACAGAGTGTGTGTGTGTGTTCTCCAAGCTATAACCATCTTACCACTAACCTTAACACATGCAACATCAAGAACGTCTCAAGCAAAGGTTCAACTCCATAACTCACGAGTATAATAGTGTTTCGTGTAAGGGCTCTCTCTATGGAGTTGACAAGTGGTGTACATACAATCACATAGAGATTTACGTAATTATGAACAAGCAACAAGCAAAAATTGATCTTATGATAGGAACACTAACAAATGAGAATTCAACCATTCTTTCCACAGGCCTACTTGGGATTAGAACGGTCAAAACAAAAGGTTGTAATGTAACTTATGACAAGTAAAGGAAAAGGATTCAAAAACTTTCAAGTACATACCTAAGGTATCTTATTGAATATCTCAATAAACCACATCTATCACTTGATGTACTCTTTAACATTTCAAATCATCGAATAATACCTCTTTTTCTTTTTCCTTTTCCTTTCTTTTTTTTTTCTTTTTTTTTTCATCATTTTCTTTTTATAATTTGGTGATCAATTACATGTCACCCTGGTATTTTGCTATTTCTACCCAGCCTTGGTATTTTTACCTTTGAAGCTCACTCACTTGAACACTTTGTAACTCATGTTCTTCCCTTTTTTCTCTTTTTTTCTATTCCTTTCAAAAAGAAGAATTTCACATCTAGTACACACTTGGAAGCAACAAGGGTAGGAAAAATCAGTGTATAAGCTATACTCCATTATGGAGAGGCATGCATGTGGGTATATGAAAAGAAAAAGCTACATGTGTTTATTGGCTCAAAGTTGGCTACTAGGGGTCTATGATGGAAAGGGTTAGCTTAAAAGGCTCAAACGTTGATCCTAAGTTGACCTTTGTCATATCCCAAGTATATCCACCATCTTACCACAAACCATGTAATGATATTCTCAAAAGAAGTGTCTAATTCAACAGATCAATGAACGCTTATCACAATTTATTGCATTTGTAGGCTCTCAATCCTCTCCAAAACTCACATAAATACTTAAGCAAAAGAGTTCTCTAGTTTCATGTGTCAAACCACCATCTTACCACAAAGCTTGGATGAGTGCATTAAGGGTTTTGTGAATGCTTCAGCAAACATTGATTATGGTGGGTTTGGTGAATTCACGAAGATGGTTATGAATGAGAATGAGCACACATGTGAAAATGATGCACGTGTGATGCAAAATTTAAAAAATTTGACACTTGAAAATATGCCATAGAGTTCCAACAAGCATTTTAAATATTGAATTTTCACCACCACCACCCCCCAACTTAAATGAAACATTGTCCTCAATGTTTAAGAATCAAATTTGAATAAGTAACTAAAAATAGTTGAATACACCTTATGAGTGACGTGGGTATCTCGCTAAACACCAAAGATGGTAACCTGAAATGAGAAAATGAAACTAACCTGCAAACAAAAACAAAAAAAAAACAACAGCAAACAAAAAGGAAAAGAAAGAAAATAAGAGAAAATAGAAATAAAACCAAACAAACAAAACAAATAAAGAAAAACATACCTGCGTGGTGTGGTCAAGGTTGATAGACCGGATCCACAAGTGGAATGTCTTCCACTTCCGGAACTTGCCTATCAATTAATACTTTAAGGCGTTGACCATTTACTTTAAAAATCCGACCATCCTTAAGGTCCTCTATTTCTACCGCCCCATTTGCAAAAACATTCTTCACTACAAAAGGATCGGTCCACTTAGACCTAAGTTTTCCTGAGTGCTTATATATGGAGTCTAGAATCATATAAGAACACTTGATCATTAGGCTTAAATGTTTTTCTCAAAATATTTTTATCATGAAACGCTTTCATTTTAGCCTTATAGATTCTAGAGTTCTCATAAGCATCATTTCTCAACTCCTCCAACTCGGTTAATTGAAATTTCCTAAGCTTACCAACATTCAATTTCGAAGAAATACTAATAGGAAAAGTGTCACCTCGGCCGAGAAATGGATGCTTAAGACCTGAGGGCAGTGGCTTCAATTCCAATTTGGGACTATCCACACTTGAATGAATCTGCTTTTCATTTTTCTTAGATAGCTCCTCAAATTCTGGTTGCCAAATATGTGGGCCATAATCCTGAGGTTCATCAAAAACAGCACAAACATCAATAACATTAGATGAATCATTCATAGTATCAAACTTAGAATTAACAATAAAATATTTAAGGGAATCAGAATCATGAGTTGTGTGAACTCCCTTGTCTATGAGTGTGTCAATCATCTACGTTTGGTGGCACTCATCATCCTCCCTGGGCGGATTACTGATGTGGAATATGTTGACCTCCATGGTCATGTTTCCAAAAGATAGTTTCATCAGCCCATTCCTGCAGTTTATAAGTGCATTAGCAGTAGCAAGAAAATGTCTACCTAATATCAGAGGAACCTTAGAGTTAGACTCAACAACCGACTGAGTATCCAAACTTTAAAAATCAACAGGGTAGTAAAACTTGTCAATTTGGATCAAAACATTCTCAACTATCCCTCTTGGTTTCTTAACTGAATGGTCAGCCAATTGAAACACAACAGAAGTGGGCTTAATTTCACCCAAACCAAGCTGCAAATAAATGGAATAAGGCATCAAATTTACACTAGCTCCTAAATCTAGCAAGGCTTGCCCAAACTCATGATTTCCAATATTACATGCAATGGTGGGATAACCAGGATCCTTGTACTTAGGAGGAATTCGTTGCTCAATTAGAGCACTAACTTGGTTTGTTAGAAATGCTGTCTTCTTAACATGGTGCTTCCTCTTAACTGTACACAAATATTTGAGAACGTTTGCATAAGTAGGAACTTTTTTAATAACATGCAAAAGAGGAAGATTAATCTTTACCTGCTTGAGGTTCTCCAAGATTTCATTGCTAGAATCCAAAGTTCGCATACCAGATTTTTAAGCTTGAGGAAATGGTACCTTAACTAGGCTCTTGATTACCTCGGCTTCTTTGGGCAACTCAGCACTATCCTTGGTTTATTCATCTTCAACATCCTCTGGCTTATCAGTTGTTGGGATGTGTGAGGACTTACCACTTCGTGTCACAATGGCATTGACCTCCTTCAAATTTCCTTGAGCCATATGTTGACCTTGGGGTATGGATTGAGCTTGAGAAGGAAACTTGCCACGCTCATTCACACTCAAAGAGCTCATCAACTTGGATACTTGGCTCTTTATCTCCTTTTTTTCTTCAACAACCTGTATAATCAAAGACTTAAACTTTTGATTAGTTTTACCCTGTGCCTCAATAAAAGCATGCAAAGTGTCTTCTAAAGGACTCCTAGAAGATGAAGGTGCATGATGTTGTGTAGGATAAGCTCTAGGTGGTTGTGTAGGCTGCTGGTTTTCAGATTTCCAGCTAAAATTTGGGTGATTGCGCCACCCCGGATTATAGGTATTAGAGAAAGGTGTAAAAGGCTTCATGTACATACTTAAGGCATTACATTGTTCCTCATACATCCCTCTCATCTCAGCAAATGTGGGACACTCTTGGGCGAGGTAATCTACCCCGCCACACACAAAACATGGTCCAAAAGACTCTACATGATTAGTCACGTGTGTTGACTTTAAGTCCTTAGTCTTTAACACCTCTAGCTCCCTAGTGAGCATCTCAACCTTAGCCTTTAGGCTATCATCTTCCCTGAGATGGTAAATTCCACCACCATTTGGGTTTCCTGCAGATCGTGACCTATTTGTTCTTTCAGTAGCACTAGGTCCAGTCCAAGTGTGAGCTTTTTCAGCAAGCTCATTGAGTTATTCTATGGCCTCATCAGGATCTTTATATAAGAACTCACCATTACACATCATCTCCTCAAATTGGCACTCTCTAGGTGTAAGTCCCTCATAAAAATAGCTCACTAAACGTCAATTCTCATACCCATGGTGAGGACACATACTCAACAACTCCTTAAATCTTTCCCAAGACTGATACAAAGTCTCACTGTCCTTTTGTGCAAAGGTGGAGATTTGTTTTTTTAAAACATTGGTCTTATGTTGGGAAAAGTATTTATTAAAGAAGACCTAAGTCATCTCATTCCATGACCCAATAGATCGTGGTTTCAGTGAGTATAGCCAACTCTTAACTCTATCCTTCAAAGAGAAAGGAAAGAACTTAAGTTTCACAACGTCATCAGTTGCATTTTGACTATGAAAAGTAGCAACTACTTCCTCAAACTCCCTAATGTGCACATATGGATTTTCATTTTCCAAGCCATGAAAAGTAGGGAGTAACTGGATCATCCCTGTTTTAAAATTCAGTTGGCGAGTATTAGCTGAAAACATGATGCATGATGGTGTGGTTGTGCGTGTAGAGTAGAGGTAATCATGAAGAGTTCTAATGGGTTGATCTTCGTATTCACTCATTTCTTCGGGACTAGATGGATTGTCAAATAAAGGATTTAAAAAATTTGATATCACAGGTCTACAAGCAAATCTACTCAAGGTGTCTCTATATCTGTGCATGCAAGGTAACAAAATACTTAAAAAAATAAAAATACTATAAAAAAATACAGCAAGCTAAAAGAAAGAACAAAGTTACCGCCTTTACAAACTGCTGAAAAGAAAAACTATCTAGCAATTCTTCTACCGTCTCACCGGCAACGACGCCAAAATTTGATTACGCCCAAAGAATAATGCGGTAGTTGTAGCACAGCTTTGGGGTGTTGATTCCACAGAGAGACAAATTAAAAGAATAGCAGATGAAACAAGAAACTAAAGAAAAATATTAAATGATTAATGGAGAACAAAGATCAATTTTAAATGCAAATTAAAGTGAAGCAAAGTGACTAACGAAAAAAGTACTCAAATTTGACAAACAATAAAGCGTTGGGAATCCTTTGCACAAATATGGTATTTTAATTATTCTTAATTCATTGAATAACTCAATTGAGAACTTAATTCCCAATCGGAAGGTATAGATTTATAAACCAAGATTCAACCAAATGTAACCCTTTGAAAAATTATTCACTGCTTTTAAAATACGTAAATTATTATCAGTATTGAGAAAATTCAACGACGACAATATACTCAGGAAGCGATATTGCAGCAAATAATTACATCAATATAGATAAATAATTGATCCAAACATAATCAAAGAGCTAATCCATTCAATAGAAAAAGTATGACTGAATCCATAAACAGAATAAATTCTATGATTATTCGGAAAAGAAAACATAAAAAATGAATTGAGAATGATAAAACAAAAGAGTTTTAGTCATTGAAAATCAAATAAATAATCAAAAATAAATTAAAAATACCATCTAATGTGCAAGTTCATCCCTAGTCCTACTTGAGAATTTAGTTACCCATAAATATAATGGACAACAAAAATCTCAAGAGAAAAATAAAGTAAATGACGGCCATGGAAATTAATTTCAGATCTTCCTTCTTCTAGCTGAGCCATCTCCTCTCTTTTCTGAACTCTCAATTTCGTGCTAATGATGTGCTTAAATACGGTAGGAAATAAACCCTAATGTCCTTATATTCCCGCACACAAAATTGCTTCAATTTTAGGACTCAACTTGGCAGCCACGTATGCACTTCACGAGTTCAAATTTAGAAATCCTTATTAGAGACAACTTTGTAGACCTTTAAGATAGCTTTCCAACGCATTAATAATTACATCAACCTGATATTTGATTGGAACGTTATGATCAAAATACTAAAGTGTGTCCATGTTGTCTCCTAGCACGTTTTGGACTCTGATCCGAATTACTTTCAAACCCCATCATTATCCTTATTTGAAGAGTCCTACACTCGTTAAAAGTTCTTAGGTTGTTCCAACCTCTTGCCCACTGGAAAGTCTTTTGAATTTGAATGGGTTTGGACTTACTCTTTTATAGACTCTGAAATTAAACATAAAAAACTTCTCAGAAGTATCCCAAAGTAAATAGAAACTCAATTCAAGAACATTAATTTCAATGATTTCTATTAACATTTTATCATTTCAAAAGGGACAGGTAGTATGAAGAGTCATGCTAGCCGGGTTAAGAGAAGGTTGGTATCGGAGTATGGCGCTTGTCCCTACGAGCATGTGATCAACGTGTTATATGTTGGTCTTAGGAGATAAAGGGGTAAGGTACATATGTAATCTGGTGAGACACATGTGCCGGACAGATTCACCATATGTAATGGGTAATATATCCTAAGCATGGTTACACGGTGCTTAAGCCTCAGAGTTGGCTTAGAGCCGTGTGGCGTGTATGGATGGGAATGAGGATTAGTGTGAGCTAAGATGCACGAAGGTAGTAACAGATGTATTGTCTAGGATTGGGATGCTTGACTCCGTCAGTCGGAATCATGCGTCAGAATGTGGTTAGTATGAAGAGTAAGACGAAGGTCTTAGTGTCTTAATCCTAAGGTGAATCATGGGTTCACCTTAGTAATGAGCACTTGAAGTAGAACGTCGAGTTTGGAAGAGATATTGACCATAAGTAGATCCCGAAGGTTTTAGCATAGTAAAGGGCACGTAAGAACACAAGATAGAATGAGAGTGTTCCAAGTGAAGTGTAGCTCTATTTCTAGCTTAAGTTGCTAATACATTAGATAGAGAATGACGTTAAGGTTATGTGTATGCATGTAGGTTGCCATCTGGCACGCACATGAATGGACTGTATGAAAGTATCATGGAATCCATGTAAGTATTACGTTCATACTCTTCTAGAGTTTTCTAAAATATACAAAATGAAAATGAAACGCTTTTCCTTTACGATACTTTACGAAACGACATGAAAGATGTTTTACGAAAAATGTGCGGAGTATAAGTATTCAAAGGTATACGTATGTAATGGCCCTCCTTGGCAGCCCCTTTTTACGCACCCAAAACTATTAGTTGTATGCATGTGAATGGATGATTATACGCTGTATATATTGTATCTATTTTCTAAGAAAAGAAATGTTGAGGCTTTTATGTATATTGATTTAAAATGTCTCTATGAACTGATGCTTTTATGGATGCCATGAACTGATGCTTATGGATGCCATGAAAGACGATGTTTAAGCCCATGCTTTTAAATGATGTTTTCCCATGAAAGAACTGTTAAATAAAAAGGACTGAACTGAAAAGAAAGGACTGAATGAAACGAACGTTTATTGTATGAAAATACGTAACGGCCACATGAATGAATAGAAAGAGTACTAATGAATGGGTAGATTGCAATGTCGGGTAAGTAGTACTGGTAGTGCACCCAGTGCTGCCACATGAATGAATGGAAAGAGTACTAATGAATGGGCGGAGTCCGAATCCAAAGGAAAACCGCTAACCCTAACACACGGGGCTTAACAGTGTGTACTGGCCAATGAAAGTGATAAGAATGAATGTATGAATGTATGAATGCATTGCATTATTTGAGAAATGAAGGCACAGACAGGAGAAACACTTTATGAATAAAAATCCCATTTTTTAAGAAAAATCCCGTCCAGTGACGTTTTCAAACGAACGCACGCATGCATGTACATATAATATGTATGGTATGAGGAATGTATGAATGAAAACCTATGTTATTATATTTTAACTGTATGAAGTAATGCTTACGAGTCATCGACTCACTTTAGTTTTTATGTATGCCCCTCCTCCCACAGGGACTGAATGAGCAGTACACGTCAGGACAGACACGGCCCAAGGGAAAGAGCACAGAAGTCTAGGCATGAAATTTTTAATGTATGAGAGGCCTTTTTATTTAAAGATTTATGTTTTCCGCTGTAAACCTCTTTTATTCTCAAAGCACATTTTATTTTATAACGTAGAGTCTTGCATCCAGGGTATAGAAGTAAAACGTTTTAAATCAGATGGTAATTCCCGTCGTCCTTTCTAAAATCATTTTATAAAAAGTCCCAACACAAGGACGGACGTTACAAACAATGAAAAGCTCAAGTGTGAGGAAAGATGAAGAGAGGCTTGAGGACATAGGGGAAAAAGTTAAGGGATGATTTTGAGTGGTTGATAGCATGACAATCGATGGAGAGGTTCCTTGTAAAAGTGGTGGAGTTGATCGGCTGAAATGGGCTTGTCGAGTGGTGTGTTTGAGTGAGGTGAGGCTGAGTGTTTGACTTGTGATTTTAAGTACACTATTTGGCTGACCACAAGGTAAAAAATCCATCAAGGGAGTGGGTAATTCGTGGGAGGTTGCTTGTGTGAAAGGCTGAGTGGGGTTGGGGGTCATTCAGCTGGAACAAAATTACTCCATCCGATTGGGATCATTTGGGGTTTGGTTAGGCATTCACTTAGGGTTCCAAGTTCAAGTCCAGTTGGATTGGTCAAAGGAGTGTTCCACGGTGTAATGGAGTGGATAAGGTGCGTAAGGAAAAGTACTTGAGGTGATGGTTGCTTGTAGAATTAGTTAAAGTCAAGAGGGAAACATAAGTCAAAACTGCGTGACTCGAATTTGGGGTTTGGGGTTTTGGCCACTTACAAGGATTCAGGGTTTCATTTAGGATTTCAAACCATCTTTGGTGGCTGAACATGGTGTACTTTTGGTGGTTGGAAAAGTGAGATGTGTAAGAAAGGCATGGTGTTGTAAGAAGGCATGTAGGTTGCTTTGTTTCACGCAACCTTCTTACACATTTGTACTTCACTTGACAAGTGTGAAGTGTGCTCCAAATGAAGGATTGTGATGGTGCCATGTGTCTAAAGAGATTTTCTTGTGATCCTAGGCTGATTTGGACATCCTACATAACGATATGATGGTTGTTTGGTGACGTGGCGCTCTAGGTGCCATGTGGCACTCTCATGTTGGCGTATTTTTTCATGCGAAAAACTTGAAACTTATTATTACACCATAAAATCCTAAAACTTCATACGAATCTAATGGCACAATCCGTTTCTTCTAATTATGATTCGAGGTGTCTCAAAAAATTAGAAAGGTAGTTTATCCCCAAAGTGGATCATAATTCAACTATGCTAACGAACTAAAACCTAATCGATCAATCGATCATGAAATCCTCCTAGGTTTTCATGCCATTCCAAGAGTCCAAAAATTAGTTAAAGTCAAGTGGGAAACATAAGTCAAAACCGCGTGGCTCGAATTTGGGGTTTGGGGTTTTGGCCACTTACAAGGATTCAGGGTTTCATTTAGGGTTTCAAACCATCTTTGGTGGCTGAACATGGTGCAGTCTTGGTGGTTGGAAAAGAGAGATGTGTAAGAAAGGCATGGTGTTGTAAGAAGGCGTGTAGGTTGCTTTGTTTCACTCAATCCTCCTTAAACAATTGTACTTCACTTGACAAGTGTGAAATGTGCTCTAAATGAAAGAGTGTGATGGTGCCATGTGTCCAAAGAGATTTTCTTGTGATCCTAGGCAGATTTGGAAATCCTACATAGCGATATGACGGCTGTTTGGTGACGTGACGCGCTAGGTGCCATGTGGCACTCTCATGTTGGCCTATTTTTCACCTGAAAAACTCGAAACATATTATTCCACCATAAAATCCTAAAAATTCATACAAATCTAATGGTACAATCCGTTTCTTCTAATTATGATTCGAGGTGTCTCAAAAAATTAGAAAGGTAGTTTATCCCCATAGTGGATCATAATTCAACTATGCTAACGGACTAAAACCTAATCGATCGATCGATCATGAAATTCAGGGCATTCCTAGAGTCCAAAAATTAGTTAAAGTCAAGTGGGAAACATAAGTCAAAACCCCGTGGCTCGAATTTGGGGTTTGGGGTTTTGGCCACTTACAAGGATTCAGGGTTTCATTTAGGGTTTCAAACCATCTTTGGTGGCTGAATATGGTGTAGTCTTGGTGGTTGGAAAAGAGAGATGTGTAAGAAAGGCATGGTGTTGTAAGAAGGCATGTAGGTTGCTTTGTTTCACTCAATCCTCCTTACACATTTGTAATTCACTTGAAGGGTGTGAAGTGTGCTCCAAATGAAGGATTGTGATGGTGCCATGTGTCTAAAGAGATTTTCTTGTGATCCTAGGCTAATTTGGATATCCTACATAGCGATATGATGGTTGTTTGGTGATGTGGCGTGCTAGGTGCCATGTGGCACTCTCATGTTGGCCTATTTTTCACCCGAGAAACTTGAAACTTATTATTACACCATAAAATCCTAAAAAATCATACGAATCTAATGGTACGATCCCTTTCTTCTAATTATGATTCGAGGTGTCATAAAAAATCAGAAAGGTAGTTTATCCCCAAAGTGGATCATAATTCAACTATGCTAACGGACTAAAACTTAATTGATCGATCGATCATCAAATCCTCCTAGGTTTTCATGGCATTCCTAAAGTCCAAAAATTAGTAAAAGTCAAGTGGGAAACATAAGTCAAAACTACATGACTCGAATTTGGGGTTTGGAGTTTTGGCCACTTACAAGGATTCAGGGTTTCATTTAGGGTTTCAAACCATTTTTGGTGGCTGAACATGGTGTAGTCTTGGTGGTTGGAAAAGAGAGATGTGTAAGAAAGGCATGGTGTTGTAAGAAGGCATGTAGGTTGCTTTGTTTCACTCAATCCTCCTTACACATTTGTACTTCACTTGAAGAGTGTGAAGTGTGCTCGAAATGAAGGATTGTGATGGTGCCATGTGTCTAAAGAGATTTTCTTGTGATCCTAGGCTGATTTGGACATCCTAAATAGCGATATGATGGTTGTTTGGTGATGTGGCACTCTCATGTTGGCCTATTTTTCACCCGAGAAACTCGAAACTTATTATTACACCATAAAATCCTAAAAATTGATACGAATCTAATGGTACAATCCGTTTCTTCTAATTATGATTCAAGGTGTCACAAAAAATCAGAAAGGTAGTTTATCCCCAAAGTGGATCATCATTCAACTATGCTAATGGACTAAAACCTAATCGATCGATCGATCATGAAATCCTTCTAGGTTTTCATGGCATTCCTAGAGTCCAAAAATTAGTAATAGTCAAGTGGGCAACATAAGTCAAACCGTGTGGCTCGAATTTGGAGTTTGGGGTTTTGGCCACTTACACGGATTCAGGGATTCAAACCATCTTTGGTGGCTGAACATGGTGTAGTCTTGGTGGTTGGAAAAGAGAGATGTGTAAGAAAGGCATGGTGTTTTAAGAAGGCATGTAGGTTGCTTTATTTGACTCAATCCTCCTTACACATTTGTACTTCTCTTGACAAGTGTGAAGTGTGCTCCAAATGAAGGACTGTCATGGCGCCATGTGTCTAAAGAGATTTTCTTGTGACCCTAGGCTGATTTGGACATCCTACATAGCGATATGACGGCTATTTGGTGACATGACGCGCTAGGTGCCATGTGGCAATCTCATGTTGGCCTATTTTTCACCCGAAAAACTTGAAATTTATTATTCCACCATAAAATCTTAAAAATTCATACGAGTCTAATGGTATAATCCATTTCTTCTAATTATGATTATAATTTCTCAAAAAATCAAAAAGGCAGTTTTTCCCCTCAGTGGATCATAATTCAACTACGCTATCAGACTAAAACCTAATCGATCAATCGATCCATGAAATCCTCCTAGGTTTTCGTGGCATTCCTAGAGTCCAAAAACATTCTTCTAATGAATTGATTTTGGGGTGTTACATCCTCCCTTCCTAAAAAAAAGACTTCGTCCTCATAATCTAAGTGCATGTACAATATATAAATAACTTAAACTACCACAATATGTGATGTCTCCAAATTCCGCTCGAGGTTTGACGGAACTTGAAACGTCGGGATAGGTAACACAAGGAAACATTCCCCGTTCATGACAGTTAAAGATGTAATGTACCTAGTATGCATCTAACATTTTACTATAAACGCAGATGATAACTATTTTGTTTAGCAATACACAATTTACTAGAGCACTATTTCCAAAAATATAATCATAACTCCATCATATTCATATAAACCAATAATCACATAATTCATTCAGAAGACTAAGTTAGATCATTCATAAACAAAAGTAGGGTCCCTAAAACAAGACCCACTTAAACCTCAAAAGATAAATAGTTAGTATAGGCTATGAGATCCTAATCCTTATCCTGTACTTCCCAAACTTTCCATGATCTCATCCAATAGCGTTGAATTTGCTTCCATGAAATGAAGGGCTAAAACAAAGCAATTCTCAAGGGTGAGAAACTCTTCACAAAAAGGCACCCATATTGTTCGACTACGCTAACGTAATGAAACCTAATTGATTGATTGATCTATGAAATCCTCCTAGGTTTTCATGCCATTCCTAGAGTCCAAAGAAGTTCCTTTTAGTGAACTTCTTTTAGTGATCTATGAAATCCTCCTAGGTTTTAGTGAACTTCTTTAGGGGTGTTATATCCTCTCCTCCTTAAAAAAAGATATTGTCCTCAACATCTAAGTGCACGTACAATAAATAAATAACTTAGACTAACACAATACAAGAGGAAAATATTCACATGACTAATGCCCATTGTTAGCTAAGGAATCAATGGGTGACGAAGGTGGTGGTATCTCCGAATCAATTGATGTGGTATCCTAAGGAAGGTAGTATAATGCGTCGTCGTCCAAGTCGTAAAACATGTTGACGAGTAGCGCAAGGTCAACCTCTTGAGCAACCTTGTTGTTATCACTAGGCAATAGTCCTTGCTCGAGATAGCAGCCTTGATGAGTGGACGACATCAACGATCTGGAAGTCTTGGGCATCTGAACAATTGCACGCTCCTCAGCAACACGGCCCGACTCACCTTCCTCTAACGACCTCCGCGAGCTAACACGGGTACCATCCAGCCACATGGTGGGGCTGCTGTGTGATAATAGCTTAATTGTGCATAATTTTACTACTTTAAATAAAGCATTCTCACAATTATGTAGTGTTAATTTTGATACTTTTATTAGTCTTGAAATATTTCTTTTTTCTTACCTTAATTTGAATTTTTTTTTTTATCTTAATGAAGGAATTGAAGTTGGAGAAGAATTACAAAGAGTAGATAAAGAGAGAAAGAAAATAAAAAATTCAACCAAGTGGACTTGTTCCATGTAGCCAACGACATGGAAAAGTAAAACATATTAAGTGCTGCACATTGAAACATTGGACACGCAACGGATTGAAGAGAAAAAAAGGAGATGGGGAAACGTAATTGGGGGCTCGGGGGTGTATATATATAAACCAACTTCTACACAGGTAACAAAACTGAAAAAAAAAAAAAAAGCTGTGCCGCACAAAGCAGGGACGGAAGAGAAGAAAAGAACTAGAGTTCTAACTCCAGTTTTGCAGCTATGTTTAAATTGTAAAAGCACTGTAATTTTTATTTTTCTTTAGTTTCTTTTGAATGCTACTTTGATGTTTTTCTATGTTCAAATTTTAGAGTTTATTTTCATGAACATGTCTAGCTAAATTTTCAACTAAGATTAAGGGTGAAACCTCATTGAAAATTAGTGATATTATTTATCATATTATTTTTTCCCCAATTATTTATGTGTTTAACGAACTATTGTTCTTGCTTCATATCAATTGAGAGAGATAGAATTCTTGATATGATTTTAATCATATTTTTCTCATGATCTAGAATAATGTCAATCTGTTGAGAGCCTAATTCATAATTTTGTTAAAAATAAAATCTTACATGTTTTGTGATTTGTTTTAACGGATACAAGTGATGTTTTATTTTATATCTTTGAGCAAAGAAGAACATATTTTAGATATTTTCTAAAAACAAAAGAAGTTTCAACAATAATATTTTCCATGATAACAAAATTGATTTATAGATTATCATATCTGCTTGGGAAAAATCAATTATCATAAATATATTACTATAAATTAATGAGCTGGATTCCAAAACCTTACATTCTCCGTTAGTAGCTTATTCATTGTTTGGATTAATTTGCATTTTTAGAGTTTATTTTAGTTCTTTTTATTGTGATTAGTTTTTAAATTAATTATTTATTGCTTTGATTAATTGATTGTTTAGTTCTTAATTTCTTATTTTATTGTAGAACTCATTTTTCTGAACTAGATTAGAATCTATTTAGTTTATATTTGATGGGTTTCCTGTGTTTTTACAAGTCACTGTGGGTTCAACCTCGTTCTTGCTAAACTATACTTCGGTATGGTTCGTGCACTTGCGAGTACAATTAAAATTTTCACAAGAAGTTTTTGACGCCATTGTCAGATACTTGATCAAGAAAACATATTGAATATTGACTAAATTTATTCTTCTACTAGTTGTAGTTAGTTATTTAAAAAGAAAGAAAAAAGAATTTGCAATATTGTGTGGAGTATGAAAACGTGGATACGTGATCATATGCATCGTGTCGTTAGTCTGGATTCTGATTCATTGTCTTCACCCATTACCACCAACCCTCCATCATGTATAGTGTTGTTACTGTGACACATTTTGAGTTGGAGTGGAGCCACTATGCCGCCCCACTTTTATTGCTGGGCGTACCACCCAGCGTTTTTTTTTTTTTCTTTTCATATTTTTTAATACATTTAAATATTTTTAAAAAATAAAAAAATACATCAATACACCTAAAATCACTTCCTTAATCACTAAGTAAAAAAAATAAAAAAAATTTAGACCAACGGTCAACTTGAGCGGTCAAATGAGGGAGGCAAAGTAGCTTATCTCTTTGAGTTGAAGCCACAAATAATTCATTTGCTTCCTACTTTTCATGGTTTTGAGTGAGAAGATCCTTACATGAATGTAAAGGATTTTCTTGAAATTTGTGCTCGCCCACTTCTATCATTCTGGATTCTCATGTTCCTACTATATTTTGGTTTTGTACATTGAAGACATCTATTGGAGCATGTAATTTTCACATTGAGGACAATGTTCGGTTTAGGTTGGGCGAGTTTTTCTATGTTAAGTTGCTATCATTTGCTGGTTATATATATATATATATATATATATATATATATATATATTTTTTTTTTTTTTTTTTTTGTCATCATTATTTTTGTCTTAAAAAAATCCTTAGCACAAGTTTATGTTGAAGTTCATTATACTACTTCTATATAAAGAGTTTTGTTAATGTTTTCATGTTGACTTGCGTAGCTATGCATACATGGCCTTGATGGATAAATGTGGTTAGAAAATCTTCAAGATAATAGTGTGGAGATTGTTAACCCTTGTGAGTTTTGAGCTAATCCATTTTTTTTTCAGAGAGTTATTTTTCTTCTACTCTAAATATTCAATTGGAAGCACAAAAAAACAAAAATTGTTATTTTAGTCTCATTATTCCTTCTTTTGGCCGAAGCAAAATCAATTTTTATGCCACATTTTAATCCTATAAAGTCACGGAGGTCGAAGAATTATGCTAGTCTTTGAGAGATGAGAGGAAGTAATTTTTTTATTTATTTTGAGCCTAAACTTTTTTTTAATTGATACATTGCCGCTAGTCACCCCGTTGAGCGGCCTATTGATTAGCTTTTTTTTTCTTAAACCTTTTTCTCGAAATGTTTCAAGAATAGACTTGTTCAATCTGCATCAGTGTGGTGAAAGTGTAGTAAAAGTGTGGGGATTATTAAAAAAAAAAAAAAAAAAGTTCTTTAAATTGAAAAAGTGTACCATGAAGAATATATAGTGCGCTATTGAGAAAAAAAGAAATTGTTGGAAAAACGAATGAAATAAAAATGCCAAAGAGAGTTGAAAGTCCTATTATTTTTTTTTAAAACACTTTTTATCTTTAGCATTACCCACATATTATATATTTCCTTTCTTTTATCCTACATGATTACATGCCAATAAAGTTCTTATTTGATCTTGAGGATTGCATAATTTAGATATATTGACATGATTATATAATATTAAAGTGTGGTATAAAAAATAAATAAATAAATAAAGTGTGGTATAAATTCTATCACCGGCATCCTTTCATGAGACTATTTAATTTTTTCTTGCCAAACATTTCTTCTTATAATTGATATGTGTGATATTTGATTTTACTTATAGTATTCCGCTCACTTATTACATTGTTAAGAGTCATGTTTTAAACCGTTCTGAGTGATTTTATTTGTTGAGTGTACACCCTAATGAGACTTGAATTGAAACATACTTTTCGATAGAAATTCCAGTCACGTTTATCCTGAATTAATGGGTGTCTTGTGTTGGCTAAAACTTTCACTCACAGTAAGTATAGAATGCATGTGAAATATCTTTAGTATTTATAGTATTTTGGCCCTGCATTTCACCTTTTGCTAAGGAAAAAAAAAAAAAAAAAAAACTAGCTTTTATATCTAGTTTCGAGTCGTTTTAATTGCTAGAGACTAGCAGCAACCTAGTTGGAAAGTGTGATAATAGCTTAATTGTGTATAATTTTAATACTTTAAATAAAGTATATCACAATTATGTAGGTTAATTTTGGTATTTTTATTAGTCTTGAAATATTTCTTGTTTCTTACTTTATTATTTTTTTTTAAAAAAAAAAATCTTAATGAAGGTATTGAAGTTGGAGAAGAATTACAAAAAATAGATGAAGAAAGAAAGGAAAAAAAAAAATCAACCAAGAGGACTTGTTCCGTGGAGCCAACGACATGGCAAAGTTAAGCATATTACAAGTGCTGAACATTGAGACATTGGACACGAAAAGGACCGGAGATCACACTAGAAACGTAATTGAGGGCTCGGAGGTATATCTTATATATAATAAGTGTCAATAAGCAGGGAGGTGTCGTCCATCTTTTATTCCCAATTTTGTCCTTCGTTTGGTATTTTTTCCCATTTCTGTCCCTCTTGCCATTCTTACTCTATTTACGATTTTGTTCTGTTTGTCCTTACTTTTGTTCTTCTTAGATTCTTGTGTTTTCATTTTATCAGATTCTAAATTTTTCTTCTCCTATTTTCCATCGCCTCCTCGAATTCTTTTTTTTTTCATCTTATCAGATTCTAGATTTATTTTTCCCCCGTTTCCCACCGCCTCTATTTTCTATTTATTTTTTTGCTCTGTCCTCAGTTCTCCTATGTTTTGGATCTTGGTTCTGTCGTATTCTTTTCCAGTTCTTATCCTTCTACCAAATTCTTTTCTAGATGGTTATTCTTTTCATCGCCACTTGAACAGACTCATTTTGAGTATAAAATCATATTTATTTTCTAGTTGTTATCCTATGTTCTGCATGAAGCAACCTAACATCACCACAAAGAGAGACACAGGGCCCTGCGACAGAAGCTCGCTATGAGGGAGAGAGTTGCGACGGAGTAGGGTGAGTGGGAGGTGGCTGATCCGACGGCTGAACACAAAGAAAAAGAGAGAGTGATGAGCGACATAAATAAGTGTTTACGGCGTTGCCGTGTTTTCCAGTTGTTATCCTATGTTCTGCATGAAGCAACTTAACATCACCACAAAGAGTGATGAGCACGACGTTGCCGTGCTTAGAGGCTTCGCGTGCACCGTTTTGGTGGTTGACGGTGGGGCTACTTAAGTTGGTGAGTGAGACTCACGGTGATGGGTATGAGCAATGGAGGCTCACCAGGGTGCCTCCGGTAAGGGCAACAGTTGGGTTGACTGCGTTGTGGCTCACGGTGCCCTTCAACGATGCTCTATTTTGTGGAGTTAAAATAGAGGCCTCTCGGTGATGGCCAATGGTGACTCCACGTGGACTCACAGCTTGGCTACGGCGGTCAGGTTCGTTTCTTACATGCTTGGCGCCACGGGGTGGAAGAGACATGGCTGGCCAGTGGCTTACAGTGGTGCTGGGGTCAATCAGTCTTTAGTTTCCTCCTCCTCAAGGGAATGTCAAGGCTTTGAATAAAGCATGCACTGATGCACATGTACACTATCAGAAGACGTTTTAGACCACTATGAAAAACTGGATGGGTCGGCTAGCTCTGGTCTTCAATTTTCACCGCAATGATCTCTGCTTGACCACCTTGATTATTGCATGCTGTACAGTATAGATTGAATCAACAATAATTCAATCTAGCTAAAACTATTCAGTTTTTTTAAGTCATGAAGATTAATCTTATCAGTATATGGACATTAGCACTCTGAGTTTGATTTGGTCTTATAGGGAGTTCAGTGGGCAGTAAGGGAATATTGGACAAGATCTGACTATATTGGCATAACAATTTTCTTGTTCAATGGTCACTGTGTATATATAGAGTTATAATTTATGACTTCGGTTTTTGTTTATAGCACCTTATGCTTGAGTTTTCATCAATATGGCTAAAACTGTTATTACGATATTCCTCTAACTCATGTGAGGGTTATTCAATCAAATTATGGATAAACATCCTTAAAAAAAAAATAGAGTTTTGGTATGATCTTCAAGTTGCATAGGGTCCGGGTTTAGGCCTCATGATCATGTTTTGTCTATTGATCTTGGTCGTTTTCCAATTAGGTGATTTGTTTCCACGGATGGTCTTCCACATGTATGGATCCCCACGTGTTTATAATCCAAAAATAAACAAGCCATTTGATGCACTTTCTTTTGGTTGTGACACGAATTTAGCTAAACTTTAGACCTGAAAACATGGTTGTTTGGGTACGTGTGTGGGTGGAGATGTGAGCTGGGTTTCGGACAGTGTGGAGAAACTAAACTACGGTGGTTGGCATGGTGGCTGTGTGGAAGCGGCAACAGCGGCAATACCTATAGGCAAGAGGAAGGAAGTGGTGATGATGGCGTTGCCGTGGCTGAGCAAACACTTCTGGGGTGGTTGGGCTATGGGGAACAAATCGAATGAGGAAGGAGGCGGGAACGAGTTGTTTTTACCGAAACATATAGGCAGTGGCAAGTTTCCTACTGAACAAGTTTAGGAAATTTAAACGTGAAAGTAACATGTAAATATAAAGTTTTGCCCCTACTTTTGTATTTTTTTCCCTCTATGTCCGTATAGCTCTTTTTGGTCTATTTACGCTTTTGTCCTTGCTTTTGTTTGTGTCAAATTCCTGTGTTTTCGTCTTATCAACTTTTGAGTTCTCTTTCTTCTGTTTTCTATCGCTTCCACCGCTTGGAATAAGAATAAGAATAATTATGTTCTCTAATTCAGTTCTCGAAGAATTTGGAATGTTGGGTTATGAGAGAGAACATTTTGTGAAGAAATAAAGAGGCATCGACACTAAAAGGAAGAAATATAAGGGGAAAAAAATTTACCCTTGCTTTTGTGTTTATTTTCACTACTTGTCCCTCAGCTCTGGTATTTCTACCGATTTTGTCTTTACTTTTGTATTCCTATTTCCTTTCTATCCTTCAACTTTGTTATCTTAGGTTTGGTTGTTTACAATTTTGCCCTTCTGTTTTGTTTATTTCCCGTTTCTTGTTCTGACATTAATCTTCTACTAGTGTGTGTGTATATATATATATACACACACACACACAAACTAGTAGAAGATTAATGTCCCGAACAAAACGGGAATAATAAAAAAAATAAAAAAAAGGCTGCAAGTAAGGACGAAAGTGAAGAAAAGAACTGGAGTTCTACCTCCAGTTTGCAGCTATGTTTACATTCTAAAAGCATTGTAATCTTTATTTTTCTTTAGTTTATTTTAAATGCTGCTTTGAAGTTTATTTACGTTTAGATTTTAGAGTTTATTTTCAAGAACATATCTAGCTAAATTTTCAATTAAGGTTAAGGATGAAACCTCATTGAAGATTAGTAATATTATTTATGATATTGATTTCTCCAATTATTTATATTACTATGAATTAATGAGGTGAACTCCAAAACCTTAGTTCATTCTCATTAGTGGTTTATTCATTGTTTAGATTAATTTGCATCTTTAGAATTAATTTAGTTATTTTTATTGTGATTAATTAGTTTATTAAATTATTTATTTCTTACTTTGATTAATTGATTGTTTAGTTCTTAATTTGTAATTTTATTTTAGAACTCATTTTTCTGAACTAGATTAGAATTTATTTAGTTTATATTTGACGGGTTTCCTACGTTTTTTAGAGGTATATGTGGGCTTGACCTCGTTCTTGCTAAATTATACTTTGGTACGGTTTGTGCACTTGCGAGTACAATTAAAATTTCACAACATGGGGCGAGAATTGCTCCTCGTGGGGCAAAGCCCTCCTTTCATAGCCTTTTCCTCGGCTATCAATGTCCATGACATGGGTCTGTTGGTCCTCCCACTTTTCCATCTTCTGCCAGTAGGCCACAACCTGTCTTTCTAACTCAATCAAACGCCTCCTACGACGCTCCTCTCGCATCTGTTGGTGAACATATTTTCTTTTGATATCCAAACAAATCAAGTACAAAAACTGTCTGATGTAATGCAATCTCATAGAGTATACAAAAACTAAGGGTACTTAGATTTCATATCGATTTCTTTTTCCCAAGTTACCTCTTGAACATTATGGTTCTGCCACAGTACTTTGATCAGTAAAATCTTGCAGTTACATAATTCATTCTCTTTCCAATCAATAAATTCCACTAGTCTTCCTTATATGTCAGGTTCGGTTGCAATCTGAATGGTGGCCTAGAAGCTGCTATTATAAGCAAACTCTACCAGAGTTAGTTGCTTTTCCCAATTCCCTTCATGCTCCAAAATACAAGCCTGAAGCATGTCCTCTAGAGTCTGTATAGTCCACTCAATTTGTCTGTCTGTTTGAGAATTGTAGGCACTACAAAATTTCAAACTGGTGCCCATCAAGGTCTACAAACTCTGCCAAAATCGGGACATAAAACTAGGGTCTTTATCCGACACAATCGTTCTCGGTACTTCGTGTATCCAAACGATTTATGACACATAAACCCTGGCTAATCTTTCCAAGGAATCATTGTTCTTGATGGGTGTGAAGTGAGCGCTCTTAGTCAAACAGTCATATATCACCCATATAGTATTATTTTCGGCAGCAGTTATTGGAAATCCCACTATAAAGTCCATCGAAATGTCTTCCACTTCCATTCTGGGATCAATAGTGGCTGTAATACGCCTGCCAGCTTCTAATGCTCCGCCTTGACTAGTTTGCATGCAGAACATCTGTTCACAAACTCCACTGCATCTCTCTTCATTCCTTCCCACCAGAAGTGTCATTTTAAATCCTAATACATCTCCGTGCTACCAAGATGGGCCGCATGAAGAGTATGTGAGCCTCCCTTGAAACTCTCTCTCTCAAATCTAGGTATGTTGAAATTACTCTCCAATATTGTAATACAGGGTCCCATCTTCTCTGACCCCGAAGTCCTTTGGTCCTTTTGGGTTCTTGATCTTACATATTACTTCCAAAAATTTACTGTCCTCCTTTGTCGGTTCTTCAACTCCTCCCAATCCAAAGGGAAGATCTCTTGGATTGAAGAACATTCTCCTAACTACGATCCCCAATCAGCAAACTTCTCATACTATTCAAAAGAGAACCCATTTCTGATGTCGAAGTGGAAGAATCCTCGGTTATGGTCTTGCGACTTAACGCATCTACCACTACATTAGCCTTTGCCACGTAATACTTGATGTTATATTGGTAGTCACGTATCAATTCGAGACACCTTCTCTGCCTTATATTTAGATTCTTCTGCTCCAAAAGGTGCTTGAGGCTCTTGGGATCCTTAAAAACAACACACTTTTCATCGTACAAGTAGTGTCTCCAAATTTTAAAAGGAAAAACCACAACAGCTAACTCCAAATCATGGGTAGGGTAATTCTATTCATGGTTGTTCAATTGACGGGAAGCGTAAGCGACTACCCATCCTTCCTACATCAGTACACATCCAAGACCTGCATTGGATGCATCTCTGTATATTACATATGACTTATGGGGTTCTGATGGTGTCAATACCGGTGCTATTGTCAGTCTCTTCTTCAACTCGAGAAAATTGGTCTCGCATTTATTGTTCCAGATGAACTTCATATTCTTCTTGGTTAAGGCAGAAAGTGGTCCAGACAGTCTGGAAAAGCCCTTCACGAACCTCCTGTAATAACCGGCCAGTCCTAAGAAACACTGAATCTTGTGCACTTTAGTCGATTTTTTCCAACTCATCACTTCCTCTATCTTATTGGGATCGACCACTACTCCTCTCATGACGCCTTAAATTTCACTTGGGATTTGACAAAGTTTGAAATTTCAGGACATGCAATACAATGTTACATACCCCGTTAATAATAGTTAAAAATCCAATGCATCTAGCATGTATCTAATAGTATGCAATATTTGCAGCAGATAATTTTTTTTTAAACAATACTATTTACCATATGTAATACATCCCAAAAATTTGAACATACTTCATAATTTCAGTTGATAAACAGATATCCAAAAGGTTACATCGCTTGTCCAAAAGGTCTGTAACAATATAAGTACTGGAGACAACACTCCATAAGTACAATCTAGAAATAAAATCTATTGTACCAAATTACTGAGCTGCTCATGTAGCTCGACTATGATCTCGAAGATCATGTCCAAAAAAGCAAATAACCATAGTTGTTAGTTCATCTTCATCTCGTTGGGGCTACTCAGCCTTGTCCAGTCTGCTGAGTGTGGCTACTCAAGATCCTGACAAATCATCTACCATTTCAGAGGAAATGGTAGTTGGGACTACCAAGCTATCAACAGTATACATATGCATGCATGACAGTAAAATGGCAAGGATGCATCGTGACATGAACATGAATATGCATGACATGAACATGCATATGCGTGACATGACTTGGCAAATAACATGACACGTGCTTAACTTGAAAAATGACATGACATGATCTGACTTGAAAAATAGCGTGACATGAATTGATTTGAAAGATAACGCAACTCATATTGAATTAACATGAAAATGTATTATTGTCTCATTAGGTTACCACAATGTCCTTATCTCATGGAGTTGCCACGATGGTCTTGTCTCATGTAGTTGCCACGATGATCTTGCCTCATGAAGTTACCACGATGTTCTTGTATCATGAGGTTACCACGATAATGTAGTCTTGTCTCATGGGATTACCATGATTTATTAATAATGGCTTGAAAAATAACTAAATTGTACATGGATGTAACATGACTAAACTTGAAAATATTTCATGATGGACTCGTGTGATTCATGATATGTAAACATGGCGTGTAACAGATAAACATGGACAAAAAATGATATGGCATTAATGGCATGTAACAAGTAAACGTGTAACATATAGCGTGACATTCATGGCATGTGACAGATGAACTTGTAACAGATAACATGACATTCATAACATGTGACAATGAATTTGTAATAGATGACATGACATATCACGACATGTGATAGTCAAGCATGAACTGTAATAAATGACAAACTCACTACATCAATAAGGGTGCCAAAACACCAAGTTTTGGTCAATTAGGACCAACTCTTGATATTCTTGGTCTAATGCTTTCCAAATCAACTCCAAGGACTCTAAAAGTCCATAATCACACTCTTAAAATGTTCATCATTCAAACATAAGTGCTAGCATACTTCATCAAACAACAAAAATCACAAAAATGAAAGCTACAAAGTCAGTTTGCACTTAAACATCAAAATCACTAGATCCTTGATTTTCATGAAATAAGACCCCAAGAATAAAACCATATACCTCATATTCAAGTTATAACTTGATCCTAGGATTAAATCTAGCATCACATGACAGAAATTTCAATGAAACTTAACTCAAACCCGAGAGCCTCTGGGTTGAGTCCTAAACAAACCTTTGCATGAATGAAAATTATTCCATCAAGATCAAAACTAATATTCTCCAAACATAAAATCCTAACACAAAGATCCAAGCCTTAAGAACATCATGTGTGAATATCAAAACCATTGGGGTCATGTTTCCATAACAAAATATTACAACTTCACCAAAAAAGTAACTGTTTTGACACTTCGAGTTTCTAACTTTCCAAAATCATGCAAAAATCTTTATAAAAATTATTAACATGCAATAAATCCAAACCTAACTTGCAAATTAACATGTTGAAGCTTCACCATTGCAAGATCTACCCAAGATTTTACAAGAAACTTCATCAAAATATCAAAGTTTCACACAAACATCTAGATTGTTTCCCACTATGACCTTTGCATGCAAAAACTAGATTTTTACCCATCAAAACTTACAAAGGGTTAGAAAATGCAATGCAAGAACTACCAAGAAAACTATACGAAGCTCTCACCCGAGTTCTCTCAAAAAAAGTTAATTCAAAATAACCAAAAGGTGAAGGAGGTGCATGGGATGCCCTTTATAGGGAAAGAGGGCTAACATTAGGTGGCTGAATGACCTTTTGATTGTGGTTTCGTAGCCAAAATGATGGGCAAAACTATGGGCTACTTAGCCAAGGTATTGGGCTGCCAAGAAGGGTGGGGTGGTTTAGTGTTGCTTTTTGGCTTCCCATCCAAGCACTATTTGGGCTGACATATTAGCCATAGGGCTTGCCTTGGGTCGTGGGGGAAGCTTGCTCAAGGAGTTTGCATTGGAGGTGGTTTTTGATGGGCCAAAATAGGCCTAACCGAATGGGCCTTAACTTAGGGTAGATTTGGGGTTTGGTTTAGGGTTTGGGTTGGATCAAGTCCAAGTTCAATTTTTCTTGGCCCAATGTGATTACCAAGATATAATAGAGTGGTTAAGGGTGCATGAGTGAAAAGTTAAGTGATTAATAGTCTGTAGAAGTGATAAATCCAAGTGATTAAACACTTAATGAAAATTGGACCACAATAGGGTTTGAAATCAAGGTTTAGGGTTTCGGCCATCATAAGGATTTTAGGGTTTCAATTGAGATCTAATGGTTTGGGGTTTCACTAGGGTTGGAGCCCTATCTTGGTTGGTTAGAAAGTGTTTCGGGTGGTCGGAATAGTGTTTGCATAGGTGGCACGATCACATGGCTTGATTTATCCTCTATTCCATCACACCTAACGCACTATGTGACAAGTGTCATTACTACTATTCCAATGAGTGGGTACGAATGTGCCAAGTGTCCATCAAAAAATTAATCCTAGTGATTCTAAGTAGATTTAGACATTCCATATTGCAGTTGGACAATCATTTGAACTGGATGCTACGTGGCACTATCTCGGGTGTCACTATTCACCAAAAAAATAGCAGAAAATATTACTAAACCATAAAATCTTAAATAATCATACAAGTCTAGTGGTGCAATTTGTTTCATAAAATTTGACTATACTAATGAACTAAAACCTAAACGATCGTTGGATTGTGAAATCTTTTCAGAATTTCACGACGTAACTAAGGTCTAAAGAAATTCATCCATTGAATTTCTTGTGGGCTATTACACCTTGTTGGATATAATGTGACCCTAGAAGTCCACTTCCTGAAGCTAGAACTCGCATTTACTGAGTTTTGTGTACAACTTCTAATCTTTAAGTATGGTCAGAGCCATACTAAGGTGCCCTTGATGTTCTTCCTCTCTCTTTGAATAGATCAAGATGTCATCAATGAATACAACAACAAAGCTATCCAAGTATGGTTTGAATACTTTGTTCATCATATCCATGAATGTTGCAGGAGCATTGGTTGACCTAAAGGACATTACCAAAAACTCATGGTGGTCATACCTTGTCCTGAAAGCAGTCTTCGGAACATCCTGCTCTCTGACCTTCAATTGATGGTATCTCGATCACAAATCTATCTTTGAAAACATCGATGCTCCTTGTAGTTGATCTAATAGGTCGTTGATTCAAGGTAACATATATTTATTCTTTATCTTCACCTTGTTCAACACCTTATAGTCAATGCACATCCTCATCGAACCATGTTTCTTCTTTACGAAAAGTGTACACACACCCCGGGGCAAAGAATTTAGACGAATGAATCTTTTCTCTAATAGTTCTTCTAACTAGGCCTTCAACTCCTTCAACTCAGAGATGTCATGTGATAAGGTGCCTTATGCATTGGAGTCGTCACAGGCTCCAGCTCTATTCCAAATTTAGTTTCTCTATCAAGCAGTAACTCGAGTAACTCATCTGTAAAAACTTCATGAAAGTCTTCTACCATGGGTATCCCATGAACTTCTTTGTTCCCTATTGACTTTTCAACCACCATCGCCAGAAACGCCAATGCACCCTCCTCAATACATCTTCTAGTTTGCAAGGCTGAAATCATGGGAGGGGTGGCTTTAACAGAATTTCCTATATAGCTAACCCTAACCTCATTCGGTGGTTCAAACAAAAACAAAACTTCCCTCTTCCGACAGTCTATATTAGCATAGTGTCTGAATTACCAATCCATCCCCAAAATTAGATCGAATTCCATTCAATAGAAAACCATCAGATTGGCTTTCACCGTTCCACCCCTATTTCTACTAGGCATCCCTTAACTACTCAGGTACAGGCTATAGTATTCCCATTGGGAATCGTCACTACTAGTTTCAAGGGTAACAGATCGGTTTGCAAACTACATAACCATGCAAATACTGCAGACACAAAAGACTGCGACGCTCTAGAATCGAATAGTGCACAAGTCGTGAATCTCAACAAATGGACATTTCCTAACATGGGCAACAAGGTAGTACTACTATTAACAACAATTCTACCAATCTTAGCTAAGCTTAATGATACAGAGGTCTTAGAGAAATACCAGTGATGATGCCACCCTCTTATGTTTCTGGACCGCCAGCATCCACTTCTCCCGGAGTGGCTGCATACACTCTAGCTAGTACATAGGGTTGCGGCTTGGGTTGTTATTATCGTTGGAGGCAGCTCCACTCCTTGAAGCAACACTAGGGTAGTTTTTAATCACCTAGTCGGTCACACTCGAATCAGGCCCCCAAAGTGAGTCTACACTCGCTTTCGTGGTATTTTCCGCACTTCCCACAGTATGGGTTTGTGGGCAGCATCTATCTCTTGATCACGATGCCCTTGCCTTTATCTTCTCTAGTGAACACCCTTTTCTTCTCTGATCTTCTCCAGTGAAAAGTCCTCTATCTCTCAAGTTGATTTGGGCGATTAAGCCATTTTGTTTAAATTTTGCGATTGTCGCTACGTTGACGAGTTCTTGGTAGTTTTCGATCTGAAAGTAGGCTACTTGGCTATAGATCCTTGGTTGCAAGCCCCCTTGAAACTTCTAGGCCTGCATCTTCTCCGTAGAAATTAGGTGAGGTGCAAACCTCCCTAATTCCATAAATCGGGTAGCGTACTGCTCAACTAGTAGATTGCCTTCTACCAGATATGTGAATTCCTGCACCTTTCCCAAGTCAAAGTAGCTAGATATCCTAGTTCTCTTGCCAATAGCTACTTTCTGGTGTCCCACCAAATGTCGGCTTCACCTTGTAGATATCTGGCATAAGATACCCTTTGGTCCTCCATACATCCACAAATATCAAACGTATGGTCCAAATCGATCTGCCATTTGTTTGCCCTCTTAGGTCCTTCATTTCCCATCAAGTTTGGGTAATGGTATAAGAGGAACTTTTTGTAAGGGCAACCTCTGACTTCTACTCTATGCCCCTAGGTTTTTTGTTGTTGTTGTTGTTGTTGTTGTCTCAGTACTTCTGTCAACAGTAGAATGTCCTCCATCATGGTGTGTCCTCCGGAGGATTCTGTTCCTCTTGCTTATCACCTCAAACTAGGTTTTTCGACAGTCTGCCATGTGCCATGTGTTCCTTCCTGAGACACAAGCTCACATGTATCAGATTTGAGTGCCTTACGCAAAACTTCTAAAATTCAAGCCTATTAGAACACTAATATTCCAATCCTAGATTCTAGTACCAACTCTTAAGACTTTGTGGGTTTACCCAGAGATGTATTGCTCTGATACTAACATGTGATGCCCCCGCTTGGGATTTGACGCAGATTGAAACGTCAGGACATACAACACAAGGTTACATACCCTTATTCAAGGCAGATAAGATGCAATACACCTAGCATGATTCTAACAATATGCAGTAATCGCAATAGACAATGTTTTTTAATCAACATACTCTTTGATCTACTCAACGTCGTCCAACCTAGGACTTGGTGTTCCATTGGGCCCAGACACATCTTCTACCATTTCAGGGGGTGTGGATAGTAGTTCGGACTACTACGGTAATATTTATAATCTCAACAAGTTTTGCTCCTAAGCTACCAACAATATATTTGGCATGCATGATAATAAACATAACATGTATGCATGACAAACATGGACTTACTATTAAAAACATAATTTTATCGACAGCAAAGTTTACTGAAAACATGACATGCTTTCTTGCCTAAACAAACTCATACATGATGTCTTGTCTCATGAGGCTACCATGATGTCTTGTCTTATTAGGTTACCATGATGTCTTGTCTCAAGGGGCCACCATGATGTAAACTTGACATTTCATGCATGACTTAAAAAATACTTCGTGACATACTTGCATGCTTCATGAGACAATGATTGTGACATGTGACAGATGTTCATGATTCAAACATATATGACATGACATGGCACAAAAAATTCAACTTGAATGCACATATAAGTTAAACGTGGTTCACGTGAATAGTTTTACCATCTCACATGCTATAATACATCATGAGTAAGTTAGAAGCTAACATACTATTCGTGTAACAAAAACATGGAGTGGGTTGAAACAAGAGATGTTCTAGGGTTAGATATTCTCATTTAACCATAGAAAAACAAAATTTTCTATCCTAGAAATTTATTTGCAAATTTACCTCTTAACTCTTGGAGATTTACAAATAAGCTCTTAAACTTTCAAAAATTACAAATGGGCCCTAAAATTTTTCAAACTTTACATACTTCATGTAAATTCCATTCTAAGTCCATAAGAATTAAGAAAAACTCACATCTAATACACGAAAGCCATCATGGCCGAACCTATCTTAGCCTTAAAATTCACTTGGTTTGCTCTTTGGCCCTCATTCACATCATTATGCCAAGATCCGAAATTAGCAATATATTAACATAAAATTCCTAGTTTTAATAACATGCCAAGATACCAACCATGCATTTTTTTTAAGACCATAAACTTGGCATATGAAAGAATCAACACAAAACACTAAGATTAGGTCAAACCGAACCTAATCTTGATGTCTTTGGCACTTCACTTGAATTTTGACACTAAGGACTCCAAAGGATCATATGTCCTAAAACCTCTAACATGCTAAATACTCAAACTTAGTTGATAATATGCATGACTAAACAACAAAAATCAATTTTCTCAATAGATTAAAATCAGCTTTATCATTAACCATAGGACCCAAAACATAATCTCGCTTGGCTTTGAACTAAAATGACTAAATCCCTAGGTTGCATGCATATATATTCTTAAAATAATACATCCATAAATATGATACTGAAGTCCTATCTTGATCTTAGCACCATATTCAACATATAAAAGCAAATCACAACTTCAAAGAAGTCAAGATCCTACAAACATTGCACAAAACAATATATCTCCTTGCATGTTCATCAAAACACCAACTAAAACCCTAGTTATAAAGCTTTAAAAATCCAAGTCAAATCATGATTTAAAACTTTATGAACAAGAGTTTATAAAATCAAATCATGGATTTAAGTTTCTAGAGTTAAAAGGCAAAAAGTAGGCAAATAACTCTATTAACGCCTAAAAATGCGCACAACAGGCCGAAATGGGAGAAAGAATTATTTTCGGCCCTCTATGATGATTCTGGCCTCGATCGGTGTAGTGTGGAGCCCCTGGCGGTGGTCCAATGTGGTTGTATGGTGTCTGTGCATACATCCATGGCAATTAACAAGAAATAAATGCAAGGAGAAGAAAGAGACAGAGACACCCAGATTTATGTCACAGAGACACCCAGATTTATGTCAACATAATGCCTACGTCCATGGGGGTTTGGGAGGGGAGAATCCACTACAATATGATTGTTTTACTGTCTCTCATGGTCTCTTATCCTTATTGTACAATGGGGACCCGAGATATATTTTTTGAAAGAGACCTTGTCATTGGTGCTCTGGTCGCAAGTTTGAAGAAACTAAAGGAGAAGTCCCAGTAGCTTTCTGGAAGAAGTCTGGAAGAATAAGCCTGCTTGAAGTCGTCTGGTCTTTTTTGTATCCTCTACCCTTCTTTGCTTTATGTCACATCACTTCTCCTTTATGTCTCATCCCCTTGTTTTCTCCCGACACTCTTTTACTTCCTCAGCCTTTTGTCCCCTTACAGTACACAGGGCATCTTCTATAAGGAGAAGCTGATATCTAGTGGGATACCAAGAGGCAACTTTTAATAAGCGAATTGGGCAATATCACTGCCTTGACCTGGAATAGGTTCAAAGAGGAGTTCGATAATCGATTCTTCCCTGAATCGATGAAGACCCAGAAGGCTCAAGAGTTTGCCACCTTGGTGCAAGGCAATCTCACAATTGAGCAATATGCTGGAAAATTCATGGAGCTGGGAAAGTTTGCTTTGCATCTAATCGCCACTAAAAAGATGCAGGCTCAAAACTTCCAAGGAGGGCTGCAACCCCGAATTTGCAGTTACATAGCTGGGTTCCGCATCAACAATTTCCAGGAGTTGGTTAACGTGGCTGCAATAATAGAAGTAGAACAAAGGAATGTGGTAGCCCAGATTAACCTTGAGCAAAAGAGGACTTCTTCCTTCTCTGCAGGAGGGAGTAATGCCAAAAGAAAGATTATACAGGGAGCCAACAAGGGCAAATACATTATGACACCTCCACCTGCAACCTGTAAGAAGTGTGGGAAGAATCACAGTGGAGAATGTCGAATGGGTTTAGGAGTATGTTTCTGATGCGGTCAGTCAAGACATATAATACGGGAGTCCCTCAGAATGCACAAGGTGGAAGGAACACTCCTAACAATCAGCCCAATCAGAGGCCACCTATTCAAGCTCGTGTGTACTCCATCACCCCTGGAGAGTTAAACAAGGAGGTTCCCGAGGATGAAGAGACCGGAGTCATCACTGGTATTTTTTTCTTTAAATACCCATCTTTAGAAATTAGCTTTTTAAATAGTTGCTTAGTACTCAGTAGTCCATCACACCTTAGGTAAAATCACGTTATACGAATACACGGCTTGCGCTTTGTTTGACTTCGGCGCTACAAGGTCTTTTGTGTCCGCGGTGTTTGCACACACGTGTAACCTACCGACTCAGATGTTACCTCAAGCTATAGTAGTGTCAATTCCTGATGGAAAGCACCATCACCTATGCTAGCATGTTGAAAAACGGCCCATTAACCCTGAAAGAGAGATCGATGGAAGCCGAATTGATTGTCTTCGACCAACTAGGGTTCGACATTATACTAGGAATGGACAGGTTATCCAAACACTGTGCTAGGTTAGACTGCCGGAGCAAGGAGATTATCTTCAATTCACCCGTAGGTGGGAAAATCCATCATACGGGAGGGACTGTAAAGGCTACCCCCTCTTTAATTTTGGCTTTGCAAACAAAGAAGTGCATCACTAATGGTGCCACGGCCTACTTAGCATTCATATTGGAGGATTATGGTTGTAATAAGGAGATTCAAGGGATACCTGTAGTTGAGGAATATCCTGAGGCTTTCGCTGACTATCTGCCAGGATTACCCCCCGATAGAGAAACAGAGCTCACTATAGAGCTAGAACCCACTGCAACCCCTGTCCATAGAGCCCCTTATCGTATGGACCCTCTAGAACTAAAAGAACTAAAGGAGCAAATAGAAGAACTACTAGAAAAGGGCTTTATTCGACCTAGTTCATCACCTTAGGGAGCGCCAGTTCTATTCGTTAAGAAGAAGGATGGATTGTAAAGGATGTGAATTGATTATAGGGAATTGAACAAAGTAACGATTAAGAACAAGTACCCGTTACCGCGTATCGATGACCTGTTAGATCAATTGCAAGGAGCATCAGTGATATGAACCATTCCCCATCAACCAGTGTTCTCAAAGATAGACTTAAGGTCTAGTTACAATCAGCTCAAGATTAGGGAGAAGGATATCCCTAAAACGGCGTTTCGGACTAGATACGATTACTATTAATTTTTAGTGATGTCCTTTGGTCTAACCAGTGCCCCCGCCACATTCATGGATATGATGAACAGAGTATTCAGACCCTACCTGGATAACTTTGTTGTCATATTCATCAATGACATATTGATATACTCGAAGAACGAAGAAGACCACAAGCAACATCTCCGTTTGGCATTGGAAAGGCTGAAAGAACAAAGGTTGTATACCAAATTCAGCAAATGTGAGTTTTGGCTCAAGGAGGTAAAATTTTTAGGGCATGTAATCTCAAGTCAAAGAGTATCAGTTGATCCTAGCAAGGTCGAAGTCGTTGGGTTGTGCGATCTTTACTCCCCTTCATCACATAGGGTTGTCCTCTCACAGCACTCGTGGCCACTTGCTATGGCCCAGCGACTACATCCATCACCATTGAATGTATTACACTGTCCCATAATCAAATCTGGTACCAATCTCATAATCAAAACATCTCTAGTTGAGTCTTTTAATTATAACAAATTGGCCAACCTTGTTTCCATAATTCCATAAGATTGTTATGGGGATATGTGTAGAACAATGTCTTTTGCACGAGGATATAGCTTGTTATAGAGACATGCATGAAGCAGTGTCTTTTGTATGTGCAATTTAATGAGTGATGGAAAAAAGGACATAAGCTTGTCAGTTTTAACCATTTTCAATTATTAAAACAATTAGCAAACAGATGTTGTAAAGACAAATAATTAAAAAATTAATATTTCAACAATCGGTCCTAAGTCCAAAACAAAATAAAAAATAAATGGTTAATCATATTTATAATATATTAACAGCTAATAAATATGAATAAATAATCCACAGACTTGTTCATAGAACTGGCACAGTTCCCACATACTTTAATCAGTAAGTTTTTAACAATTGTTGGAGTAAGTTTCTCTCTCTTTTTTATTCCTTCTTTTTTCTTTCTTCCTCGCTCACTAGTACCACATTCAGCTACCTCGCCTACTCTTATGGATGCTCTAATTTCTTTTCTCGCCTGACACTCTCACTCTTCACTCTTGGCTCACCCATTCCTTCTTTTAACTTTTATCCTCGATCTCTTTCTTTCCTTGCTGATACTCTCGCCTCGCCTTTAACTTCTTCACTTTGCACTCTCTCTCTCTTTTCTCTGTAAGTTACTATCGGTCCCCCTTATTTATAGTGCTTGGATCCTTACAACTGCAGTAAAATTGAAAGTCTGTTAAGTTAACCCATGTTACCCTAGTGTCTACTCTGACACCCTAAGGCTTGGTGGAATACTCTCATGTGCCATAATGCTCAGTCCTTCCGCGTTTGGCATCATTCGAGCAAGTATGCTCAGCCATTCTAAGCAAGTAAGCCATTATGCCGAGCAAGAATGCTCGGCTACTCCTAAGCCATTAAGCTCGAAAATTTCAAACTCATTTCGAGTCTGTGCTCAAGTTTATATGTGGTTTTTATTTTTTTCTTTTTATAATAAAAGACACCAAATTTCCAAAAATAAAAAATTATAGAGTAAATGAATATTTTAAAATAAAATTTAAGATGAAGATCTAGATTTTAATTTATTGAGCTTAATAATTAATCCACCAGTATTATACTTGGCCTGGACATGGGTGATGTTGTGGTGTAGTTGAGAGGGAGAAGGGTTGGTGAAGTGAGTTAAGATCCTTGGTGATTAGCCCTACATCCAAAACACGGATTGTTTTCCCACATGTGTACACGTGTATGGTGCAACGTTGCAAGGCTTACCTGATAATGATGGTGGTGCAAGATGGTGCAGAACGGTGGAGGCTTGGACGACTTGGTCTATAGTGGAGAGTTAGCAATTAGGTTGGTGGAATGAGACAGAGAGAGAAACCGAGTGGTTGTAGTACAACCCCTCGTGTTGAGGTGTGGTGCGTCGGGGCTTACTACCGATGGTTCTTGGCCACAAGGCGGGGCTAGGTGGCTGGTGGCTTGGCGGTGGACTTGCTGGAAGGGAGTTTGTAGGGCTACAAGCCTACGACACGAAGGAAACCCTAGGGCAAATCTATGTGCATGGGGTAACCTAGTTTTAATACATGGTGTAGTCGGGTCCTTGGGTCTTCACACAGGACGTGGGCCTCTAGTTAGATGGGTCATGATTTTGGGCCCTTTTTTCATAGGTCTTGGTCTTGATTCCTCATGCACACATAATGGGCTTGACTCTTGGGTCTTGGATTACTAACCTAGCCCAAATCTATCTCCAATCAATTATAAATCCAAACATAAACCCAAAGTCCCTTAGGGTCCAAACCCCAAACCTTTCTATTTAACCTCAATAAAAATAACTAAAGCCTAATAAATTATCCAAACTCGAACTAGGCTTCCTAAAAACAATACCCCGAATAAAATGATCGTCAATACATAACTAGTTAACTAGCACAAAATAACAACTTTGGTTCACACATGAAATAATAGAAAACATATACAAAGTACCTAAAGCATGTCATGGGTTACAATTTTTGCAGGTACAATTGATCCAAACGGAAAAGGAAAAGAAGAAAATAAGGACGATCGTGACAAATAGTCTTTTGTATAAAAGGTTTGTAAAAGTTACACTACAATGTGTAACACACCTGCCTGCGTTGGGGTTGAATAGGTGCAAGGAGCGGCGGCGGCTGGGTGAGTGCGGGAAGAGAAAGATTAAGTTAGGGTTCGTGACTCGTGTAATGGGCGAACTGAAGTGTTTAAGTGAACTGAAGTGTTGTGTGCGTGTGTTTGAAGTGAAGTGAACGGAGTGAGCGTGAGACTGGCGTTCTGGGCTGGGCCCAACAGATTGGGCTGACGTTGGAAGACTTGGGCCGAATCACTGCTTTCTTTTACCTCTTGTTATTCCTTTCTTTTATGGCTTATTATCAACTGGGCTAATCCCAGACATTTCTATTTCCTTCTAATTCAGGCCCATGGTCTTTATGATCACTGTAGGGTTCTGCTATGTAAAGGCGCCGTCATGCGTCTAAGTTTTTTATGAACATTTCTGAGTAAAAGTTTAGTTTCCTTTCTTCTACATTTTCTCCTTTCGTTTACCTGGGAAAGTATCTCTTTGAGGAGCTATTTTTCAGTATTCTTTTCTAGAGTGTTACAAGTGGTATCTAGAGACACCGGTACCTGTGCAAACAAAATATTCCTCATGGCAGAAGGTACTAGGCTAGGTCAGTTACAGGATGGGCTCAATGCCCTCAAAACTTCATCTGAAAATCAGTATCAAGAGCTAAAAAAGTCCACAGATTCAAGAATGTCCCATTTAGATACAGATATGGCTACATTAAAGAAGCAAAATGAAGCTATAATCCAGCAACTTGCTCTCCTCACGGCAGGAATGAAAGTAGGAAGTCCCAGCTCACATTCTGGGGAGTCCTTCTCGGGTGTACCAGGGGACAATGACCAGGAAAACTTGCATTTACAACAGCAGCAGCAACAGCAACATCAGCAGCAGCAGTTTCAACAGCAACAACAGTTCCATCAGCAACAACAGTTTCCCCACCAACAGCATTTTCATCAACAGCAGTAGGGTGAAGTCCAAGCACGCACGGTGCGTTTGGATTTTCTTGTATTCAATGGAGATAATCCATCAGGTTGGATTTACAAAGTTAACCAGTTTTTTCAATACCATAATACATTTCCACAAAGCCGTGTGAAACTGGCTTCCTTTCATTTAGAAGGAAGAGCTTTGGTTTGGTTCCAAGATTTGGAACAAAGTGTGCACATTCTGGATTGGGATATGTTCACTAGAGCACTACTTGTTAAGTTTGGACCTAATGCTTATGATGACCCTATGGAGGCCCTTATTAGGCTAAAACAAACATCCACAATGGAGGATTATCAAGTAAACTTTGAAATCTTGTCAAATAGGTTGAGAGGTATATCCGATGCATGTAAGTTGAGCTGTTTTTTTGAGTGGTCTAAGGGATGAAATCAGACTACCTGTCCGAATGTTTAGCCCCACCAACCTAATAACTGCCTACAGCCTAGCCAAGATACAAGAGGAAAACCTTAGCCTAACCAAAAGAAATTCAAAGTCCATCTCACACTTTTCTGGTGAACCGAGTATCTTAAGAAATCCCAACCATCATTTTTCCCATCAATCTAAAAATACCAAGCCAAACCATAAACCCTCTTTAACCATACACAAAATCAACCAAAATCAAATGAAAGAGAGAAGAGAAAAGGGGTTGTGTTATTATTGTGAGGCCAAGTGGGTTCCGGGGCATAAGTGCCAAAATCCCAAACTCTTTCTGCTGGAAGAAGTGTTTCCTAACAGTGAGAGTAAGGTGGTGATTGAGGAAATAGAAACAGAAAATGGAGATGACATTCCGGCAACTGTAGAAACCTGTGTCAACCAAAAAAATCCAGAGATATCCTTCCATGCAATAATGGGTTCCCATAATCCAAACACCATGAGAGTAAAAGGGAGGATTGGTAAGCAATGGATTACCATCTTGATTGACACGGGGTCTACTCATAATATTTTAGACCCCGCAATATTAAAAAAGACCAACCTACCCTTGGATGAAAAGGAAAAGGTTAGGGTGAAAGTTGCAAATGGGGAGCTGGTTCCTAGTGCTGGGAAATGTAGTAGGGTGGAAGTCTTTATTCAAGGAACCATCTTTGAGATGGAAGTTCATGTCATTGTGCTGGCTGGCTGTGATATGGTGTTGGGAATTAAATGGTTGCGGGAGTTGGGGAAAATCATGTGGGATTTTGATGAGTTGTCAATGCAGTTTAATTATAAGGGTAGAAAGGTAAAAATGCAGGGGTTAACAGCTGCCACGTTGATTGAGGAAGGGTCTCTAAACATGCAAAATAAGTTGGACACAAAAGGAGTTATTTTACAGCTCATAGAGGGAGACATGTCCACTGATTCTCAACCTATAACTAACATTCCAGCAGCTGTTAGAAAATTACTGAGACAATTTGATGATGTGTTTTCAGAACCCAAAGGACTACCACCTCCCCGAACCCATGACCAGTCCATACACCTATTACCAAACACTAAGCCCATCTCTATGAGACCTTACCGTTACCATTATTACCAAAAAGACGAAATTGAGAAAATAGTGCAGGAATTGTTGGCTACGGGAGCGATTCAACCTAGCCAAAGTCCTTACTCTTCTCCCGTGTTGTTGGTAAGAAAGGCGGATGAGACGTGGAGGCTATGTGTCGACTATAGGGGCTGAACAGTGTGACCATCAAAGATAAATTTCCTATTCCAGTAGTTGAAGAGCTAATGGATGAACTACATGGGTCAACGATATTCTCTAAGCTGGATTTGAGGTCCGGCAATCATCAAATCAGGGTTAAGCCTAATGACATACCCAAAACTGCTTTTAGAACTCATGAAGGGCACTATGAGTTCCTAGTAATGCCATTTGGGCTTACTAACGCCCCCTCAACCTTTCAAAGTCTTATGAATGAGGTATTTCGACCATTTCTAAGGAAGTTTCTACTTGTTTTCTTTGACGATATTTTGGTGTACAGCAAAACAGAAGAGGAGCACACTCAACATCTATTGCTAACCTTGGAAACACTAAGGCAACACAGATTATTTGCAAAACAGTCCAAAGTGCCATTTTGGATGTGAAGAGGTGGCTTACTTAGGCCATTTAATTTCAGCAAGGGGGGTACAAGCAGACCCGGAGAAGCTGAAGGCGATGGTGGAGTGGCCCCTACCTAAGACCCTTAAGGCCTTAAGAGGATTTTTGGGCTTGACGGGTTACTACCGGAGATTTATAAAAGACTATGGTGAAATTGCAGCGCCACTCACTCAGTTGTTAAAAAAAGAGAGTTTTCATTGGAATGAAGAGGCCAAAAGGGCATTTCAAAGGCTGAAAGGAGCTATAACACAGCCACCAGTTTTGGCTCTTCCGGATTTTTCCATACCTTTCATAATTGAGTGTGATGCTTCCGGGACAGCAATAGGGGCAGTATTGATGCAATGGGGAAGACCTATAGCGTTTTTCAACAAGGCTCTCAAAGGAAACTCACTCTCATTGTCTACCTATGAGAAGGAGTTATTTGCTTTGGTTTCAGCAGTATTAAAGTGGAGGCATTATTTGTTGGGACGAACCTTCGTGGTCAAAACTGACCAACAAAGTCTTAAACACTTGCTTGATCAGAAAATTGGAACCCCTATGCAACAAAAGTGGATCACTAAACTACTTGGCTACGATTTCGTTGTGGAGTATAAAAGAGGGTCCGAGAATAGGGTGGCTGATGCCCTATCCCGTAAAGATCAAGAATTGGAAGGGGCATTAATGTTGATCACCTTTCCTAATGTGGAATGGGTGGAGGACTTGAAGAAGGCATATGAAGGGATGTACACTTACAAGAATTAATGAAGAGCTGTTCAGAAGGCAAGTTAAGTTCTAACTATACCTTGAGAGATGGGTTACTGCTGTACAAGCATAGGTTATGTATTCCTCAACATGAGGAATTTAAAAATAAATTATTGGAGCTATCTCATTGCAGTCCATGGGGGGGACACTCGGGTTATGACAAGACGATTCATCGGATGAGGAGGGATTTTTACTAGACAGGAATGAAAAAAGATTTAAAGAAATTTATTAGGGCATGTGATATTTGCCAAAGGGTTAAGGTAGATAACACTCTACCAAATGGCTTGCTGCAGCCATTACCCATACCATCTCAACCATGGACTCACATCACCATGGATTTTATTGATGGTCTTCCCATGTCACAAGGGTATGATTGTTTATGGGTTGTAGTAGATCGATTGACTAAGTACAGTCACTTTGTGCCCTTAAAACACCCAAATACAGCCAAGGTAGTGGCGGATTTATTCCTTAAAAATATCCTCAAGCTACATGGGCTACCCTGCTCTATAGTTTCTGACCGAGACCCTACATTCACAAGCCAGTTTTGGCAGGAATTGTTTTTCCTACAGGGGGTTCAAATGTCTATGAGCACTGCCTATCACCCGCAAACTGACGGACAGACTGAAGCTGTAAACAAAACGGTTGAGAATTACTTATGGTGCTTCACAGGTGATAGGCCACAGGATTGGGCAGTGTGGATTTCACTTGCAGAATGGTGGTATAATTCCACTCAACACACATCTACGAGGATCTCACCCTTTGAGGCCCTCTATGGTTACCCCCCACCCCGTTGGCTGGATTATATCCCGGGAACAGCCCGGGTACACTCAGTGGACATTAGTCTACGCAGCAGAGACATGATATCAAATATACTCAAGCAAAATCTACAGCAAGCCCAAAACCGCATGAAAAAGTACTCTGACTTGAAGAGGAAAGAGCAACAATTTGAAGAGGGTGATTGGGTATACCTGCGCTTACAACCGTATCGGCAAACCACTGTAGCTCACAGGCGCAACCTCAAGCTTGCACCACGGTTCTTTGGTCCATTCCAGGTGCTGCAACGTGTTGGAGAGGTAGCATACAAGTTAGATCTGCCTCCATCATCCAAAATCCATCACACTTTCCATGTATCCCAACTCAAGAAAAAAATTGGAGTTAAGGTTTCGGCTATACCTTCACTACCACCAGTAGATGACCAAGGGGTTCTACGACCAGAACCAGAGGAAGTCCTTAGCCGTCGCATGGTCAAAGCGGGGAACAAGGCAAGATCTGAGCTGCTAGTTCGCTGGCACGGGCAAGAGGCGGCAGACGCGACTTGGGAAACTTATTCACGACTGAAGGATATTTTTCCACACCTTGCGGGCAAGGTGTTTTGATGAGGGGAGGAGTGTAACACACCTGCCTGCGTTGGGGTTGAATAGGTGCAAGGAGCGGCGGCGGCTGGGTGAGTGTGGGAAGAGAAAGATGAAGTTAGGGTTCGTGACTCGTGTAATGGGCGAACTGAAGTGTTTAAGTGAACTGAAGTGTTGTGTGCGTGTGTTTGAAGTGAAGTGAACGGAGTGAGCGTGAGACTGGCGTTCTGGGCTGGGCCCAACAGATTGGGCTGACGTTGGAAGACTTGGGCCGAATCACTGCTTTCTTTTACCTCTTGTTATTCCTTTCTTTTATGGCTTATTATCAACTGGGCTAATCCCAGACATTTCTATTTCCTTCTAATTCAGGCCCATGGTCTTTATGATCACTGTAGGGTTCTGCTATGTAAAGGCGCCGTCATGCGTCTAAGTTTTTTATGAACATTTTTGAGTAAAAGTTTAGTTTCCTTTCTTCTACATTTTCTCCTTTCGTTTACCTGGGAAAGTATCTCTTTGAGGAGCTATTTTTCAGTATTCTTTTCTAGAGTGTTACACAATGCGATCTTTTGCCAACCGGTGTTGGTTTGTAAACATTTTTGCTATGTATTTTCGAGATTGGGACAAACCGAATATAGGTTATGTGTATTGGATAGTATGGATACTAATGAACCCGTGTTGGCTCGAGTCGAATAGAGATTTTACTAAAAGTTTATTATTTGAGAATGTACAGTTAAATTATTAGATGGTATTAGTTTCTTTTTCTTTTGTATATATAATGTTTCTTATTTGAATGCTTCGACCACAACACATTTATTAAAGAATAATTCGCACTTTTCATAAGACTTAATAGCACGTGAGGACCATACTACAGAATATGCGTTTAACATCTCAGCAAATCGAAGTCTTGCGTAAGTCAATTTTTATGGGTCCTCTCTCTGTGAGGTAAGGTTTTAGTCTTTGCTCTGCAAAGAGAGGTCTCTTGGACATGGTCTGTAGAGAAGAGCACACATGGAGGACGACCTTCAAAAGCAATGGGAAGGGTGGACTCTGACAGAGCAGGAGGTAGACATATTGAGGGTGGAGAATGTAGCTTTAGAACAGCTTGTAGAAAAAGGGAAAAGGTGTCTAGTCATACTGATCAATGCATATAGGGTGGTGAATAGACATGCATTCAGATCAACCATGGCCAAGGTGTGGAGACCCAAGGGTTGGCTGCAGCTCAAGGACGTAGGGGACAACAGGGTCCTGGTGGAATTTCAGCATGAACGTGACAAGATAAAAGTCTTGCATGGGAGGCCTTGGTCTTTTGATAGGGCATTAGTGTGCTTACAGGAAATCGATGGGCAAGTTTCTCTGAAAGATATAGCGTTTACAAAGGAGTTATTCTGGGTCTAGGCACATGACATGCCAATGGCTTGCATGACTGGGAAGGTTGGTGCCTTGTTGTTTTCAGGAATGGAGAAGGTTATTGAGGTGGAGATAGATGATGCAGGCTGTGGATGGGGGAGTGTGCTGAGAGCCATAGTGGAAGTGGATATTACCAAACCTCTAATACAAGGTACGTTCATATCAATGGATAGTTCCCAACATTGGATTCCCATCAAGCATGAAAGGCTCCCATCTTTCTGTTTTGCTTGTGGGGCTATAAAACACAACAAACAGTGCCATGGCAACAGTCATTATTACAGGAAGCAGGAGAGTAGCCAGTATGGTCCTTGGCTCAGGGCCAACCCTGCTAAGATCAGTGGTCTTGAGGCAAAACACTTCGGTGGTGACATGAACCAGAAACCTTACCAGGCTTAGCAAGGAGGCAATTCAGGGACTGAGTCTTCCAAGGAAGCCCAGGAAATTAGGATTGACTCACGGGTTTCTAACTCAAGGGAAGGGCTGCCTACAAAGGTGCAGTGTGACCTGGGGAGCCAGAATAAAGTTGGCACCCCCTCAGACAGCCCCTCGAATGTTCATAAGTTGCACCAGACCTTTCATGACTCGATGGGGCAAAACGAAAAGCCTTTTCCAAATCAGGAAAGCCTATATAGTAAAGGAGGGAACCACAACAGGAAGGAGGGGAAAAAGTGGAGGTGTCAGTTACCAAAAAAGGGGACGCTGAGGGCCTGGTTAGTCAAATCAACTCCTTGGACAGGTTTTTGGACCAACAAATCAAAGAACTAGCTGACTCTAGGATGAAAGCCACGTGGAAAATGAGGGCTCGAGATAGGTCTTTCTCTTTGATCTCTCAAACTTCAGAAGTTTCTATGGTGGATGGGAACAAAAGACCAGGAGATCCTTCTCTGTTGACTGAATTAAATGGACATGCTAGCAAAAAATCTAAAGGAGTTGCCTCGAGTAAGGGGTGAACAATGGAAAGTTGGTGGTGGCTGCCAGGCTGCACCACCAATAGCAATGATCTGCCTCAGTTGGAATTGTTAAGGGCTTGGGAACCCCCGGACAGTTCGAAAACTTCACAGATTAGTGAGGTATAAGTGCTCATCTATTATCTTCCTCATTGAAACAAAGTGTGGGAGAGATAGAGTTGAAAAAATGAAAAGCAGTGTAGGTTTTGACAATAGTTTTGTGGTGGATAGTAGGGGACTTAGTGGTGGTGTGGCATTCATGTGGAAGGGTGAACTCAAATGTACCCTTGATACCTATTCTCATTACCACATCTCACTGAAAATCCATGATGAAATATCAAGCAAGGCTTGGTTGTTGACTGGTTTTTATGGCTCTCTAGATACTAGAGGAAGGAGGGACAGTTGGAGGTTGTTAAAGGCCTTAAGACCTCCTACCCAGATGGCCTGGTTGTACTGTGGAGACTTTAATGAGATTATGCAAGATAATGAGAAAAGTGGAGCTGCTGTTAGACCCTTCTGTCAAATGGAGGATTTCTGCTCAGCTGCGAATGATTGTGGCTTGAGTTACCTAGGGTACAAAGGTGACAGATTCACTTGGAGCAACAACAGAGAAGGGGCTCAATTCACAAAGGAGAGGTTGGATAGAGCTTTGGGCAACTCCATATGGTTGGATCAGTGGAAGTCATATGCAGTAGAGGTAGTGCCAGTACACACCTCTGATCATAAACTCATTCTGATTTTCATGGATGTTGAGGACTTTGAGGTGCCAAGGAGAGCAAGACCATTCAGGTATGAGGCCAATTTGGCTAATAGAGAGGATTGCAAAAAGGTGGTAGAGGATGCTTGGAAGGCAACTATGCTATTCCCCAACAAACTGGCCAAAACAATGGACTCTTTACACAGCTGCAAGTTGAAACTGGTGGAATGGAGCAGGGATACTTTTAGGTTTTCAAAGAGACGACTCAACAATAAACTCAAAAAACTCAATGCATTGCAAAGTTCCAATGTAGGGGCGCTTGGAGATGAGATCAAAAGAATCCAAGGGGAAATTGACAAACTGTTGGGAGAAGAGGATGTCTCCTAGAAGCATAGAGCTAAACAGAAATGGCTTAAAGATGGGGATAGGAATACTAAGTTCTTCCATCAATGTGCCATCCAAAGAAGGAACACTAACTCCATAAAGTGCATTGAAGATGAAGAGGGGAGAGAATTTGCTTCCCAAGATGCAATTGCACACCAATTCCAGTCCTTTTTCCAGGACCTTTTCACAACTTCAGGTCCTGAAGACATCATAGCTTGCTTGGACTGTATGGAAGCTAGAGTTACAAGTGAGATGAGATCTTTCTTGTCAATGAAGTTTTCTGAGAAGGAAGTAGAAGAGGCTATATCTCAAATGAATCCCCTCAGCTCACCTGGTCTAGATGGATTTCCCCAAGCCTTCTACCAACATCACTGGCCCTCGATTGGTAAAGAGGTATGTGAAGCAGTGTTATTTGTGCTTAATTCAGGAGGTAGCTTAGAGGGCCTAAATGAGACCTTTATTGTCTTAATACGCAAAGTAAAGTCTCCTAAAAGGGTCACGGATTTCAAACCCATTAGTTTGTGTAATGTCCTTTACAAAATCATCTCTAAAACCATTGCAAACAGACTCAAAAAAGTACTTCCTGAGATTATATCCCCTACCCAATCTGCTTTTGTGCCTGGTAGATTGATATCTGACAATGTGATTGTGGCCTTTGAGGCTCTTCATTCTATGAACAACAAGTTGTTAGGAAAGGTAGGTCATATGGCAATGAAGCTTGACATGAGTAAAGCATATGATCGAATTGAATGGGTCTTCCTTAAAGTTGTGATGCTTAAACTAGGCTTTACTAGGGACTGGATTAACCTGATCATGAATTGCATTGAATCTGTTTCTTACTCCATTTTAATTAATGGGATCCCATAGCAGAGTTTCCTTCCTTCTAGAGGGCTGAGGCAAGGGGACCCTCTATCCCCTTACCTATTTATTCTTTGTGCTGAGGTACTGAGTAACATGCTAAACAAGGCTAAGATGAGAGGTGCTATATCAGGTATCCCAATTGCTAAAGGCCAAACGCACACTAATCATCTATTTTTTTTGCAGATGATAGCTTACTCTTTTGCAAGGCTAATGCTATTGAGTGGAGTAGGATGATCCACATTCTATCCATTTATGAATATGCCTCAATTCAAAGATTGAATAAAGATGAGAGTTCTATACAGTTCAGCAGGAACACTCCTAAGGCTGCCCAAGACTTAATTATGCAGATTGCAGGGGTCAGATCAAACTCCTCTCATGAACAACACCTTGGTCTTCCTGCAATGGTTGGGAGATCAAAAGTTGGTTCTTTCAGAAAAATACTGGACATAATGAAGAAGAGAGTAAACAACTTCAAGTTCAAGTCCCTCTTACAAGCTGACAAAGAGATTCTGTTAAAAGTTGTGGTCCAAGCTTTGCCTACCTATTGCATGGGTGTCTTTAAGCTCCCTGGTACACTTATTAGACGGATGAACAAGGTTATGCACAATTTCTGGTGGGGACAGCAAGAGCAAGAGCAAGAGAGGAAGGTTCACTGGATTTCTTGGCATAAGATGGGGAAAGCCAAGTCAGTGAGAGGATTGGGTTTTAGAGACATTGAGAGCTTCAATCTAGTATTGTTGGCTAAGCAAGGTTGGTGCCTCATTCAGCACCCTCAATCCTTAGCCTCCCAAGTTTTGAAACTGAAGTATTTCCCAAACTCCTCCTTCTTGGAAGCTAAAGCTGGTAACAAGCCATCCTACATATGGAGGAGCATATTGGCAGCCAAACCTTTGTTTGATAAGGGCTCAATGTGGAGGGTTGGGAATAGCAGCTCTATTAGAATATGGATGGATAAGTGGCTCCCTCAGACCCATTCAGGAAGAGTAACCAGTATGGTTCAATGGCTAGATCCTGTAGCAACAGTTAGCTCTTTGATTGACCCTGACACAAGAACATGGATCCAGGAGCTGATTGAAGGTTCCTTTAGAGAGGAGGATGCCAGGTTGATAAAGCAGATCCCCCTAAGCTGCTCCAACCTGCCTGACAAACCGATATGGAGGAGTGTAGCTGATGGCTAATTTACAGTTAGATAAGCATACCACCTCCACAAAGAGTTGGTTGAACAATCACAAGGACAGTCCTCTAGCAGTAATGATGTCTTAGAAGGGTGGAAGATTTTGTGGAAGCTTAATGTCACCCCTGCCATAAGAAACTTCATGTGGAGAGCATGTAAAAATGGACTACCTACCCTCAAGAACTTGTCTTTAAGAGGAATTGTGGAGAAGCCTCTTTGCCCAATTTGCTTAAGAGAGGATGAATCCACCTTCCATATGGCTTGGAGCTGCGCTGCAATCCAAGATTTGTGGGGGCAGTGCTCGAGATTCCTTCAAAAGAGATCCTTCCCTCCTATGTCTTTTAAGGAGCTATGGTTTCTCTTATGCAACTCGGCTGATATGGAAATACTAGAAGAATTTGCTATGGTGTCAAGATTCATTTGGCTAAGAAGAAACAATTATATCTTTAAGAAGGAATTCTGCCACCGCAATCATGTAATCAAACAGCCTCAAGGACCTTGCTAGGACTGGAGGCTATCAGGTCATCGAGAGATAGGAAGAGGACAAGGCTACAGCCTGTTAAAGAGTGGTCTGCTCCTCTTGAAAACTATTATAAAATTAACTGGGATGCTGCAGTGAATAAGGTCAATTGCAGGATTGGCATAGGGGTCATTGTGAGGGATCATCGAGGTCACATGATTGCTACTTTGAGGAAGAACGGACCACTCTTCCCAAACCCCTTCTAGCTAAGGCTTGTGGAGCTCTTGAGGCAGTTAAGCTTGGTATCCAGTTGGGTTTAAACCACATCGAGCTAGAGGGTGACTCACATCAGGTGGTTCATGATATTATGTCCAAGATTACAGATGGTTCTGCTACTGCAATGGTCATTCAACTTCTCCTAAACCAATATGTCAAGTGGTCTGTTAGGCATGTTAGAAGAAATGCCAACAAAGTGGCTCATAATTTAGCTAGAAATGCACTTCTTATTTCAGATTCCATTCTGGACATTGAGGATCCTCCTCCTTGTATTTCTGGTTTGTTGTTAGCTTATGAATGAAATGAGCTTTATGCTCCTTCCAAAAAAAAAAACATCTCAGCAAATCGGTTGAACAGGTGAAGTTTGAAATATGTCAGTCATGATTGGAGAGAGTTGTTGTTTTAGTATGAATTGCTTATTTAAATGTGGCTAGGCCTTGGACCATGCTGGTGGGTTTGGCTAATGGATTGGACTTCCTATTGGGCCTATCAAGGGTCTATTAATGACACTTTCAATTCTTGAATAGTTGATCGTAGCCAACCAGCAAAGGATAGAAGAAGTATTGAACATGGAGCACATATCGTCGAACCAACAATACGTTACATGCACACAAATTATGCTGACAGCAGCCTTAAAAGTAAATATAAAAGATCACAAAACATTGGGTCTTGGTCCTAATGGACAAGAGATCGTTTATTGTGATACACTTCGGTCCGTAATTAAGGTTAAAACTGAGATTATTACGTACGGTGTCTTAAAAGTGTAATTCAGCTTGTGTTGCAGAAATATCCTACTCTGCTTGAATCCGAATAAAACTACAAGGAGTGGATAATGTTTAATATCACTGTTCGAGCATTTTTTCTCCCGTATATTTACAAGCATTAAGAACAAATATTACCCTCCAACGCGTATATACACCGAGTAATCCTCACTTTCAGGTCCATTTCCAGGCCCCGAGCTATGAATGTTTTCTTTCCCACTTCCCTTCACGCCTACCTTCCCGTTCTCTCCGCTCTACCACCTGCCTAGACTTGCTCCCTCTGGATCCATGCCTTTGCGCAGACCCAAATCCGCCTGACGGTCCATCGAATGCTGACACCAACTCAGGATCCCCAACACTACATGTGTCACCAGAGTCCTTGCTTCCATCTACATTCTCTTCATAACTGCTAACGCTCTCATCTGGGCGATCACGCGACTGTAAAATAGTTGGCAGCTGGCCAGAAAATTGACGCAGAACAACAGTTGGCATCACTGACGTACTACTGGTAGAAGTTTCAGGTTGTAGGCTTCCACTACTTCTTGTGCTCCCTTCATTACCGGATCTTCCATTTTCCCTTTCACGATACCTTTCCCTTGGTCGACTGCCAACGAAGACACCAAATACTATTTTACAACAATATCATGCATGCCATTAAAAATGCAGCAAGAAATTTATGCATGACCAGTAAATTGTTTACAGAAATATGAAGTGGAGATTGGTTTGAAATGACATGGTCCATCTGACAAACCTCTGATACCCAGATATTGAAATTACAGGAGTAATCGAGTCTAAAAATACGTCCTAGTTGGCATGGCAGTTATTGATAACTGAAACAAAAAATGTGAACCAGAATGGACATTCAAACATAGATTTGACTACTCGCAGCTATAAATCCTAATAAAATACTTAAGTAGATCTATCAGTTTTTTTTATAAGTTACTCGAGTAAACCTAATTGATGCTGATAGTTTTGGTAAGATCCATCTCATCTGCATGCATAAAATACTTCATAAAGATTCTGTAACTGCTTGAACCCACAAAGTATCAGGGCCCCCAAGTCCTCAAACTACAAAGAAAATAAATGAAAAGAAAGAAAAAATCTGCTTCACACTCTACTGTGTGAAGCAGCCCCGGCACACGTAACGTGCTGGGGTGAAAAAAAATAAAGAAAAAAAAAAAAAAATTATGTGAAGTGTGTGGAGAGTGTGATGTATAGTAGTGTGATTTAGCATTGCCCGAAAAGAAAAATATATTCACCTGACTTTTCTAGTACAAACAGATTCTCCAACTACCGAAAAAGATCATGGTATCAATAAATGAATAAGAAGCTTACCTACTGTGACCAGTGGAAGAAAAATCTCGTCGGGATGTTCGTAATCCCGATTCAGCCAGTTCCAATTCTCGCTGGAGTTCTCTCTACATGAAAATGTACCCTTTTAGGTATAATACCATTCCGAAAAACCAGAGATGAATAAAAAAAACTTTTCAGACAAACTCACTCAAAAGATTAGAAAAACTTTATTTTTCATACTATAAAGTAAATCATACTGATGTGAGGATCTTGATGCTTGCTTGAAAATGAAAGCGGAAAAACAGGGATATTTTCTCTGAGAATTTACTTGGGTTCTCTCGGGTATGACCTTTCATCTACCATCCCTGGCGCTTCTCGCCGGGGATAGTCCTTAATATTTCTTTGCTTCCCTGATTCGTGTTCCTTCAGTCTTTTTTCTTCTTTTAATTTTATTCTTAGTTTGTTGAAGATGGATCATAGTTTTTGGATTGAAGCTAAGAGGCTTGTGTTTAGTAGGAAAGGTGGTAACTTTTTTTGTATTACTGAGAGAAGCAAGAAGATGTCTAGGTCCCTTCATCTCAGTGGAGGAATGGTTATTTGGATGGCAAAGATGGTGGAGGATTGTCTAAGGTTAGCGGGCAATAAAGATTCTTTTCAGACAAGGGAAGGTAAGTTGGAGAAGTTGCAGAAAGTTGGAGAAGTTGAAACTCTATGGCACGTAAGGGCAGAGTTATTTGGTTGGAAGGAGAGGTTGGAGTCAATGTTGAAGAAGGTAGATGAAGGGTTGGGTTTGCTTATGGGTTTGGGCCTAAATTTAGAGGATAAGGAAGAAGGAAAAAGGATGGGGGAGCAGCGGAATGGGCCTGTGGGTTTTAATGAGAAGTCAGCAGATGGGCCAGATCAAGGCCCAGTAAACAGGCCTGGTCTCTGGAAGGCTAAGCCTTCAAGCGAGATACAAGGCTCAAAAAGCTCGAGGGGAGGGGTGGCCCAGCCCAAGGGCTTGGTGGCTCCGACAGACAGTTCGACATCATAGATAGGGTGGATGGCGGAAGGTGAGCCTCCGAGAGACTCTCCGACAAGGGTCTATCCACCGGCAAATCTTCAATTACTCACATCTAAAAATCGGAACTCTGAGGTGGTCCATATTAAACCCTCGACGGCATAGAAGGTTGTGCTTTCTTCACAGACGACGGTGGTAGTCAATCCCTCTGAGGGTACTCAGGCGGTGTGTTCAACTCCGGCGAAGGGGAGCATGTTGTCTTCCTCCGAGCCCGAGGTTCAAAAGGGAGATTCTCATCTTGGGTTGGGAGGTTCTCTTCTTAGTCATTATTGGATCCCGTTGAGCTACGTTATGAAGGTAATGAGAGGGCTTCAGAGGGGGTGGAAGTGGTGGAGGGAAAGTGGAATTGAGTGGTTATGTCACTAGGTCCATTGAGGAGTTTGTTTCTAGGGTCCCTTGCACCCATAGGTTAAACTATGAGATGCAAATGGTTCTTGGAGGGGAGGAGGAGGCAGAGTCGAGTCAGGAGAGCTGAGGGAGTCTGATGAAGAAATTGACTCTGATCCGTTGTGTTCAATCCTTCCTGAAATTGATTGACCCAATTCCTCATCTGATTGGGTGATGAGGAAAGTGGATGAAATTAAGGATTTTGTGGGAATCTCGTGTCAGAATTGAGGAACAATTTAGAGCACTTTTAATAGCTATAAAGGCTGGTCATCCTTCATTGGCTAGATCCGCTCTTAAGAAGGAGAGGGAATTGAAGAGGTTACCGTGCTCTATTAATTATAATGCAAAGGGAGGAAGCGCCTTTAGAGATAAAGGCAAGGAAAGGGTTGTTTATAGTCATCAATGAAACCAACAATCATCTCTTGGAATGTGAGGGGGCTGAATGATTATAGAAAACGTCTTCGGGTAAAGAAAATGATTCAAAAGTGGAGTGCTGATGTTATTTGTTTTCAAGAAACCAAGCTGAAGTTGGTTAATCAGACAATTGTGAACAGTTTATGGAGTTGTCAATGTGTGGAATGGATTGAATTAGTTTCGAAAAGGGCTTCGGGTGGTATTATTATTATGTGGGATAGGAGGTTAGTGGAGATGGTAGATCATTATGTGGGAGAGTTTTGATTGCTTGTCGATTCAAATGTGTGGATGATGGATTTGAATGGGCTTTTGCAGGGATTTATGGTCCTAACGTGGATAATAGTAGGAGTATTTTATGGGATGAAATGGCGGGTGTTTACTGCTGTTGGAATGTTCCTTGGTGTTTTGGAGGGGATTTTAACATTACTCGGTTCCCTAGCGAGCGAGTGGGGAATAATTATTTCTCTCATGCCATGAATACTTTTTCTGATCTGATTTTTGAGCTTGGTTTGATCGATCTCCCGATGGTGGATGGGGATTTTACGTGGTCCAATGGAAGGACATGGTCTAGGCTGGACAGATTTCTGGTTTCAGCTTCTTGGGAGGCTCGTTTTCCTGATTTGAGGCAGAAAAGGTCACCAAGATTGTGTTCTGACCATTATCCTATTATGTTGGAGAGTGGGGGCACTTTTAGAGGACTAAGGTATTTTAACTTTGAAAATATGTGGTTGGAGGCTGAGGGTTTTGTGGATGGTGTGAGAATGTGGTGGTCTTCGTACTCTTTTTCTGGTACTCCGAGCTTTGTACTGGCTGGTAAACTTAAAGCATTAAAGACAGATTTGAAGAAGTGGAATGTTGAGGAGTTTGGGAACACGGAAAATAAAAGGAAACTTTTGATGCAGCAGTTGCAAAGTTTGGAGGAAAGGGATCAAAATGTTTTCCATCTCTTTACAGGATTGCAAGGGATCAAAATGTTGCTGTGGAAGATTTCCTTTAATGTACGGATAATAATATTCTATGGAATGTTGACTTTATTAGAGATGCAAATGATTGGGAAGTGAATGTTGTTTCAGATTTTCTGGGAAGAATTTATAACTCAAAAGTGATGCAGGGAAGAGAGGACAGGCTATTGTAGGATCACGCAAGAACTTTCAGGTTTTCAGTCAGTTCTTTTTATAAGGTGCTTAATTGTCATTCTGGCTGTGTAGTCCCCTGGAAAAGCATTTGGAGGGTGAAAGCACCTACTAAGGTCGCATTCTTCAGTTGGGTGGTTGCTCTAGGGAAAGTATTGACCACGGATAACCTTAGAAAACGTGGTTTGTGTATAGTTGATTAGTGTGTCATGTGCAAGAAGAATAGTGAATGTGTAAATCATCTTTTTTTTACATTGTGAGGTGGCAATGTCTTTGTGGAATAAGGTTATTGGTTGGACAGGTTTTTATTGGGTGATGCCTAAGGAAATTGTGGATCTCCTTGCATGTTGGCGTGGTTTCGAGGCAAGGAAATGTGTTGCTGCCAGATGGAGAATGATTCTTTTGTGTTTAATGTGGTGTTTATGGCTGGAAAGGAATGAGAGATGTTTTGAAAACAGCATTCTTTTGAAGATCTTCGTTATTTTTTCTTTTCTACTTTGAGTTTGTGGGCTAGGATCTTTGTAATGAATGATGATAATGTACTGAATCTGTTTCTATCATAGTTTCCTGCTTTCTAGTGTGTAGTAGGTATTTCATTTGTATACTTCCTGTGTACTTGGGTTGTGCCTATTCTTGGTAATAAAATTCTTATTAATTATAAAAAATAAAAAAGTAAATGACGTAAGTAGAAATTTAAGGTCCCCCACCCCCACCCCCCCCCCCCCCCCAAAAAAAAAAAAAAAAAAAGGAAAAAAGAATATGACCAACCTTGGGAAGTCCAGTTTTTGCTTAAAATCTTTTACGTTCAACTTAGGGCAGGTGGTGACCACATGAGATTGTTTTCTTTCATTTACCATTTCTTTCTGTTGGTATATCCATTTCCATTCTACACCTACTATAACTTCTTTGAATCACAATGACCAATGGAATATAGCCTAGTAAGTTTATCTGTATACTTCGGGGACGATGTTATATCAGAGGAAAAAAGGGGATTAAAAGGAACTCGAAACAGGAAATTATGGATACCAGTCCTTGGGCAGGTCCAACCTAAATAGATAACCATTGATAACATAAATTAAAAAGTGAGTATATGAAAAACAAGGCTTAGAATGATATAGTTGGATTAATCACAAATAAGAGGACGTGAAAATACAAAATATATTTATTTACTTAGCAAATCAACAGAATTGCATGCTGGGTCCCTTGTCAGGGATTAAAAGGGTCAAACAGGCCTCACCCAACCCAACCAGGGGAAAAAAAAAAGGGAAAAAGGAAAAGTGTATTAACCATAAAAATATTAGAAAGTCATCTCAAGCGCATAGATAGGACCAGGTGCTACTGGCCGTATCATGGCAAGAAACTGAACACATGAAAAACCACAACAAAGTTCATAGAAAGTCATACATTGAGATACAGGGGGAAGGCTTCTTACTTGTGTTTGCCTCTCCTTCTCCATATCAAGATTGTGGCGCAGCTCCTTGGTTTTAGCACGCTCAAGTTCGAGCGACCGCTGTCTTTCAATCTCCTTTTCCAATTCAGCTGCCCTTTCCCTGATATGTAAAAACACCAGCTGTTAGTTGCAAAACCACCTACTTTGTAAAACGATAGCAGTTAGAAACTCTAGATCAGCTGCTGGGAAGACTTGGACCTATCAAGTTCTTGCAGAAGTTCTGTTTCACGTAAAGCTGCGTCTTCCAAGTATTTCTGACGGGCACGTCCCATAATAATTTTCTTTTGCCTCCGGGCTACTATGTCCTCTCGGAGTATAGACTTCTCTCTTATAAGGAAATATGAAATAAATTACATTTAGTCAACAGGATTAATTTTGGATTAACATACATATGATTGATTCTAGCAATAAATAGGAGTAAAACATAGGCTCCAATGGCACTGTTAGGTTGAAATTTGATATGGAATCAGATTTATTGGTATTAGCAAGTGAAAAATAAAAACTAACAGATGGTATGAAAACATAAAAAACTCTTGCATATATCTTGTATAATTATTTACGTTTAATAGAGCCATGCGTTCTTTTACAATAAATGGGGCTTTCATATAGCATTCTACAACGAATCTCAGAGGTTGCAAAGTAGTAGGAAGTAAAATTAGTACATACAGGGAATGAATGCAATCCTTGATTTGATGAAGGCGTGTAACATCTTTCATTGGAGCTGGAAATAGAAAGTTGAACGGTAGGCAAGAGCAGGAAAAAGAATAATTAACATTGTATGTGAAGACTTAACATTTTTTTCTTTTCACAAGTAAAAGACTAACTGACATGGTTAGCACAAACTTTTAAGCAGCCAATGAGATGTAGATGCAAAGGTCAGAAATGGTTTACAGGCTTGACAAGGAATCTGAGGCACATCTTTGGAATCTTCTTGTAGTGAGTGTTCTTTTTGAAGGATGTCCAATTCCATTTCAGCCTCCTCTAGTTCCTACAATATATTTAAATTACACAATAACAATGCAGAAGCTTGGACGAAACAGACAGTACCATCAGTCACCAAGGCTTACCAAGACCTCTTCGTCAATTTTTCTGGAGAAGATATCGAAGTACGACTGAACAGAAGTTAGATTTGCAAGAACCTGTTACAAATTCATTACTAATAAATTAGTTACCGCATGATGAGGATACAATGACATAACTTATAATTGCCGCAGGCAGCAAGAAATAATCACAAAGTCTAAAAAAGTCATATGAGAAAGGATTAGAGTCTACTCATTCATAGGCCTCTTTATTTGTTCCTTCCACTTCACTACTAGGGATCCAACATGAAGCATAAAGAAATCCTTCAAGTTGAAAAAAGGGAAAAGCAAGACTAAATAATGACAATGTGGGACTGCCATCCTTGATTGAACCGATCTTATTGAACAACCTATTTGAACAACTTTTATTATTGTACACAAACTGGTTGTCCAATAATAGGATGTTGTAGTTGCTAGGGACAGACAATGCAGTATTGGCAATGAAACAAAAACATTTTAGCATGCGGCAAACACATTAACATATACACTTGTATTGACGGATAAATATGTTCCACTGCAGATAACGTGTTTCATTATAGAAGACAAGGATCTCTAGTAATAAATCCATGTTGCACAAATATCATGTAGAACATTGAGTTGATCAATCTAAGCTTCATGACTTCTATGAAAATGTATAACATTTACAATAAACTACAAAACATTAAAGATCTGTAAATCCAACAATAAATCAAACCGTTACAAGTGTATGACACGTAAATGCATAGACATATACGTATTGGTAACATAGACATTATGCATGGACCCTACTCATTTGCAAGCATAGATACGTAACATTAACTTAAGTATACAGTAGAGCCAGTAATATCAGACGCCTATAAAGAACTTACAGAAGCCAATAGCAGTAAAAAAAGAAATCACTCTGAGTCTTGCAATTACCATTAGCTAGAATCTTGGAATGTCAACAGAACTAAAGTTAAAACTTTTAAATTTCAGTGTTCTATCATGATTCAGAGCATGGAATTTGGAATATATCTTACCTGAAGGATTGATTCACGGGTACTCCCAAAATCTGGATCAGATTGTCTTGAAGAACTTGAAGAGAGCACTTCATTCAAGACCTTTAGAAGTAAATGCGGTATAGTGAATTACAATGTTAACAAACAATGGACTGAAGGCGAAATAAATTAAGCGCATACACAGATTTTTCCTAAGCCATTTAGATATATTATACTATAAGTAGATTGTATATCACAGCCTCAGGCTCATCCTATCACATACCTCTTTAGCTTCATCTCCTTCATTTCTCAATCTACACAAGACTTGGCAAGCCTTTTTCTCCAGATCCCCAAGCTTACTATCTAAAGAAGGATAAGTTGAAAAAGGAAAACAAGATTCAGAAGCATGCTCTCACACTTCCAGAAATACATTTGGAACACAAGTACATAAAATGACAAACGTCCATACCAGTTTGTGACCACGCCTCAATATTTCTCCACACATTTTGAGGAATCAAAGAAATATCTTCAGCAGGAGAGTACAGACAAGCAGCAGATATAAGTGCTAATGAAAGTTGTAGTAACGAGCCCTCACATGTTGGATGTGCAAGCTTTCCCAAACCATAAATACTATCAGCTGCTGCAAGAAATGATTGCAACTGATGACGCTCAGCAAATGGGATATAATCTATGAGAACTGCCAGTGCACAATTCCTTAATGGTAGCGATGTATCAGATGATGCCAGCACTGCCACCCAATTCCATGTGCTTGACACAAGATGAGACAGAATAGACTCGGGAACAGAAATAACCAAGCCAGGTGAAACTAAATTTTTGCAAAACATAGAATACCGAATAGCTGTTCCTTCATTCACGTCAGTGCCAACAAGCTTTCCCAAGTGGTGAAGTGCTACAAATCGTTGCTCAGGTTCAGGATGACCCAACATTGTACAGAACAAGTCAACCAGATGATCCACACTTTCATGAAGAGTATTGATACCTCTTCCAAGTAAAATCGAACACCATTTATCAGTCTGCAAGCGCCATGAAATTTTTGGTGCACTGCAAGAAATGCTTTTAATTGCAGAACAGATGGAAGCAATCACATTATCCAGGGAAAAACAGTGAGGCGCTCCAAGTAGGCAATCAAGGATCACGGAAGCAACTTCCCAGCAGCTGTTTGCTTGGAGTATCATTATGAGTTCAGCAAGTCCTTCTAGAGCAGTCTTCCAATGATCCGAGAACTGGTCAGCTGAATTAAACGGCAAATGACTTTTACTGTCATCCTCTGCAGCATTATGAACCTGCTGTGCAATCAAAGATAAGCATCTAGAGTACATAAAACACTCTGCCAAAGAAATAGTCAATTTCTTAGCCAGTTGGGGGTGAAGATTCCAGCAGAGCTCGGCAGTAGGGTTGAGCTTGGAAATTAAAGCTTCCAAATCTTTAGAAAATTCTGCTATTTCCTCTGTTGACAATTGATAAACCTTTTCATTCACAATAGCAGCATTAGAGCTTTCATTTCCTAACTTCTCAGAAACCTCATTCAGACATGAGCTATGGCAGACATCACTGAGAAACCATGCATGCGATCCCAAGCTAGTACCAGGGAGTGGACCGCTCATCGCATCAGAAAAGGGGGGCAACTGAAGAGGGATAGCACCAAACATTCTCAAAGTTTGAACTAACAGAGCTTTGCAACTTTCAATTACCCTCTGGAATGCAGATAGATAGTCATGGAAAGAAGTTGTTGGCTCAAATGCAGTAAAGTCAGCCCAAAAGATTAAGGACTGCAAAATTTCCCTTTTGCATTGAATGGACAAATCGCAGAAGACAGAAGCCAAAATAAAAATTGTCAATGCTTGGCTGCACACTTTTTCTGCAGAACTATTTTGATTCTCTTTCTTTTGTCTGATATTTTCTAAAAGCTCATCAAAGCATAATGACTCAAAATTAAGACAAGAATCATCAGGCAGTAATCTTTCCTCATCAGACATTTTATGTAAAGAATATGAAACAATTGGCTTCAACAGACACAGTACAGAGTCAAGAAATGATACATCGCAGTATGCAGTTCCACAAAGTGATACCAGCACCTGCACTACTCTAGGTATCTCAGGTGCCATCGCTTCCATGTGCTCAGTTATAATGGCTTCAAGTATATAAAGAATTACAGCTTTGGCATTCTTTGCAACATAACCTTTCCATTTACTGGAACCATTTTCAGAAGCGAGTTTGTCCCCATGAGAAAACGGCCAGGAACACAGCTCAGAAAACCAACACAAGACATCAGGCACCATATTTGAAGAAAATGATCTCAGCTGCAACCCAACTGCCTCCAAAATGATCTCCCCAAAAGCTTCAAATTGTTTTTTCATTGAAGGGAAAAACTTACTGAGATCGGGATAGATGACACGGAAAGATTGGTCCTCATAACGTTCATTAGCAAATCCTTTTCTATCTGAAGAAAACTTTTTGTCTCCTGACTCTTCAATCTTTACATATTCATACTTTCGATTGACAACATTATCTACTAGGGCTAGATCATCTGCATATATTGACAGTAAGTGTGTCAGATGTGACAGATCTGATGCAAGGAAAAGACGGTCCTTCATGTACTGTTTCGCATTACGAGAGACTGCCATCCAACCAAGAAACCTAACCAGAGGGAATGCAGATCTTGAAAAGGTTGATAATCTCTGCATCCAGGCTGAAGGAGGAACTAAATTTCCATAACGAATACCATTGTTGATATTGATCGCAAAGCCTGCCCCTTCATCACCACTGCTTGAAGCGGTTACTAGTCTTTGAAGAAGTATCCACCGTCGTTGTATCCCATGTATTTTCTCAGGCTCCAGTTGTAAATTGCCATCTTTAAACTGACAATAAAGGGATGTTAGCATACCATTTAAGTACTCAGCAGATCCTAACACTACATCAATCACATATTCAGGAGCACAGTATAGCTTAGTGGCTGAATGCAACAAAAACACAAGACTTTGCATCAGAATTTCATGCATCGAATGTTGCTCTCTCCGCAATCGTTGAATCAGAAAGTTGCACAATAGGGCTTGATTTTGCCGAACCAAGGTGATAGCATCAGCCAATTGTATATCCAGGGGAGATAGCTGGATGACTTTCTCATCAAATCCTTCAGTGTAGGAGGAATGTTGTCCCTCAACTGACATTCTTTCCTGATACTTCCTGTCTAATTCAGCGGCCTCAATCAGTATTTGAAGAACAATTTTGTCTCTTTTCTTTTCCAGATGAGCTATTTGTTTTAGATTGGTTTTACTCTTTTCAGAAACCATTCTCAGCTCCAAAATGTCATGATTTTGGGGAATTCTAGCCTTGCTAATGTTCATCTGGTCCATAAATTTTGGACTGCCTTTAAAAGACAACATAAAATAGGGATTGACATAGCACTCTGCTGCTAGGAGCAAAGCATCTATAGCAGCATCGTGACCCTCATCTGTAATCTCACTCTCAGAGTGTAGATCCAAAGCCAAACGCCGAAACTCAGAAGCTCTTAGCTCACAGTCTCGATAATTTATTAGTTGTAAATAATCTGCTTGCAAGTTAAAGTATTCAGCAGTGAAACCAGCATCTAATGCTAAGTCAGTATGAATCCGGTGAGTAACATTTTCCTCAGTCCCCTGTATTGGATCTGAGATAGCCTCCTCATGGTTAGAAACAGGGCCATTCTCGTCTTGACCACCAGTAAAATTTGTCAGAGCTATGCTCTGAAGTTCTGGAGGTGCAAAAAATAGACGGACATCTTCAGAAACATCAGTCTTCATGGCTGCATCAGAAATATCTGCCCTTCCATCATAGTCATCTTGGCTATTTAATTTTGAAGAAGCTCCTCCTTCGCAAGGGACAGAGGAAAGATGTAAAATATTTGAAGAATCAGGCTCAAGTGGTTTCGACATAGGATACTCGCGAAGATCAATTTCAGGAGGCAACTGCATGTGAGGTTCCAGTATTGAGAGAAGTACGCTGCATGAAGAATTTTTTGTTTATTACCAACCAATCATAAAAGAACAAGAAGGCTGTCTGATGAAACTGGCATTATAGTAGATGACTATAATGACAGACCATGAGAGTGATAAATGCACAGCCAAAATAACTAGAGACGGGCATTTCTGAATCCCACTGGCATTCTATAGACATCCATATTGGCTTTGTTTTTAACATTTCAAAATGAATGCATCATCAATGCTTTTGGTAGCACATCTATTGATAAGATAAAAATCACCAAACACTAGTGATCAGTATCATAATATGGATCCAGATCTTTCAAAACTCTTAGAGGAACTCAGTGAGGAATCTTTTTATTTATTTACTTTATTGTCAATTACCAATCAAGCATAAAAGATCAGTACTGACTAATGAACTTAAAAATATCAACTGAAAGACTGAAATTTATATTGATGCTAACACACTCTTTGTAAGGAGCTTGTAACATCCATAATGTTTTTTAGCATGTGAGAGTTGAATTACTATCTAAAACAATCCACCACGTACGTTCTATATGCTCCTCCCATCCTACAAATCATCTGGTACAAAAGATATCAGGCCTTAGAAGTAAATAAAAACAGGTGTAGATACGTGATATGAAAATTTTCATAGCACAGGAGGTTTCAACCCAAGTACAATAGACATATGTATTACCTAGGGGCCACAGAGCCACGCCTCCATTCAGATTCCAAAGAAGGAAGAACGGCTGGCTTTCTTACCGCTGTACGGATAACATTGATGGCAATCACACAAGCATGTTCTTGCTTTTCCGGAAAAGTAGAAGAAAGATCTCCAAAAGGTAGTGTGCTCTTCATGGTGGTTATGGCAGGATCAAGAAAAGGCTCAAGCATCTCCACGAGAAAAAGAATTCTGTGCTTAGCTTCCTGATGAGAGTATTGGAAAGATGTAAGCCAAAATATTTTGTTTACGAACAAGCTAAATTTAAAACCTTCTAGAGAAATTCATACAATATGTAGGGGTTGTTTTAAAACCTAAGAATTCTAAGAGCATCTTTTAGGCAGAGCTGATTGCCCAACTAGACACTAATAGGTTATTTTTCGAAACATTTGGTTTAGATGCACTTATCTCTGAGGCACTATAAATCAACTCAAAAACAAAATGCCAAAGGTTTGTGGGGTGAGAGGAAAAAACAAAAGCAGGAGTTCATACCTTATACTTCCCTAGTATATCATCCATATGACCAGACAGAGCAAGAAGAAGATACTTTAAGGCGGCCCGAGCACGAGTCAGGGAATGGCGAGCACTCTAAGACATATATTAAAAGAGCCATAAGACAAAATCTTTCCATGAATGTGAGTCATCCAAGAAAAAGACAGCTGCCAGAAAGTTACAATATAAGCAAACACGCGTGATCTAATAACTGTACATACAGGAACAAGCAAATAGTTCTGTTTGTGTCTAAAAACAACAGTTGCAACTTAAAATGCTCAAGGGTTATAAGAAAAAAACTTGTGAGTGAGATACCAATGACTGCTCTTAAGAGCGCTTTGTTCTGTTGCAGTTTTTTTTTTTTTTTTCTTGTTGATAAGTACTTCTATTACAGTTATCCAACATAAAAACATGATAAACTCTTTTTTCTATATAGCACCGCAAGGAAAAGATATACATATCATATTCATGTCTATCAACAACACTTCTTGTATACTCCTAATAGATAACTGGCACTATCTAAATGTTTCTAAATTTGCCCCGGGCGAGAGAGCAAAGTGGGAATTCTTATGAACACCTGCGCACACAGACACAACAATTGCATGCATATCCAGTGCTTCTTGGCTTACCATATATTTTTTTATCAAAACCCTACTACGCAATTTTCTTAAAAGTAAAACAGAAGGAAGAAAATTATCAGGATTCACATCCTTCATGAAATTATGAACTTTAAGGATCAATAATTACTTTTTTTGGGTATAGGGGAGGCATATACCACTATAAGTCAAGTTGCAGCTTAAAGTCTTGACAATTTAACAAAACAGCATACCGGCCACCCTGTACTCGTATCTCTTTCTTTTTGTTTTGGTAGAGTTCTTGATGTTAATTCGTAGGAGAGATTAAATACAACGATACCCTTATTGCTTCAACTTTTCAATATGACTTTTCTTCAAAAAAAAAAAAAACATAAAAATTTCAACTAACATATATTCTAGAAATTGTCAGCCCATCTTTGGAAGTCCCGTTCAACATAACTTATATGATAAGTTACATTAAATTTATTAAAATATTTTTATGTTGAATGCTCACATTATCCTTGCACATAAAGCTACCTTGTGAATACGTTCATGTCATGAAAACATGTAGGAAAGAAAAGCAAAAGGAAATAAAGATGATGGTATGTATTCAATTTTTTAAAATGTTTGGGGCCTATGAAATAATGTAAGATGGTAGCAGAGGTAAAAGGCAGGAGCAGCGATTCTGTATGATCCATTGGGATTGGATCATTTGATTGCACCAGATTTAATGAGCGACGTCCATATCCAAGACGCAACCCCACTCGTTGGCCACAGGAATGGGTTCAGGATCGTGTGATTGCCAACATTGACAAGGGGGTAGCTGTGTGCAAGTCACCCAAGAGATCGAATTAAGTAACATGTTTTTATGATGCATGTGGAAGGTTTTATTTTCTTTATATGACATTTTCAAAAGTTAAAGATATTTGTAATTCTATTTCCTCCACGAGATATCTATTTATTAAACATTTGACTCATTTTATTTTTTCGGTTTAAACCACCTAGATGCTAATATGCTACTACAGGAAGGACTAATGTATGAGTCTCTATGTATAAGATGTCTTTCAACAAGTGCGTAATTTACAATAAAAGCTTGGTGTTTAGCATGCTACTTTCCATATTGAAGATTGATTTTAATTTTCGGTTTTATTTTTTATTGGTTGCAATGACATCGTACCCTATCAAATTTTGTTGAATAAAGGTTGTCAAGACTTTCAGCTTACAAATGTTTTTAATCAATGCACTAACATATGAAAGATATGCAGCAATCCATTCTTAACGGGAAAGGGATATTACAATTACAAAGTATATGATTCACACAACTGATAACCACACCTGGATTATACCCAAGAGATCCTCTAGAAGTTCCACAGCCAGATCAATCTGTATCAAAATCACTCTCAAATCTGAGATAAATAAAAATAAACTAAAGTACAAATAAAAGACTAAAGCATCTGTATATACAGCATAAACTGAACCCAACCAAAAATGCCCAAGGCAAACCTTTGCAATCACTTGAGCCATCCAAGGTGCAAATGCACTGGCACACAGATCAATCAGAACGCATGCAGCCTTTGCCTGTAGAAGATGACGTTAAATCAGTTTGTTTCCAAGTGAGGAAAATACAAAGGAAGCTCAGAGCCTTAGTTCAAACATAACATTTACAGAGCAAACGAATTATCAGCATAGATTGGTGAAGGAATACAAAGTCGTCACTATAATGAATCATAGTGTAGTAGTTATAAAGAGGATCATTTATTCACCTTTTATTGACTAGAAACAAACAAGTTAAAGTGAAACTGGCACATTGAATCATCCACTATTCTGATATTAAAGATTAGGTAGAGTTGAAAGTGGAACAGTTGGTGGATCTTTTTTTCATTTTATATTTCTTGAGCTATGTAAGATTCCATCAATATTACTGTTTCAACTCTTTTTCCCAGTGACGGTCTATCAGATACAAATCAAGATAAGATGCTACAAATTAAAAATGTAAAGAAGAGCATGAAATGCTGCTGGGTTGATTAAAATGAACCAAGTGACGAACATGTGATGGCGAAAATGACGATAAATAGCCAGCACAGGCATGAAGAAGTGGACGGTATAATGATGATGCCGATGTCAACACAATCTGCAATTTATAAACAATGTATGAGTGGGGTATGAATCAAAAGAGAGAGAATATTGCATAAAAATTACATCAAAAGAAGAGGTGAAACAAACCCCTTAACATCAAGTATGACCTGAGATAGGGCTTGTTGCACAATAGGCTGCTTCCATTGCGAAAAACTTTCATCAACAACATCAAAAGGACTGCTCACAGTAGGGCGCAGTGCTAGGGATTGCCAAAAACGGTGCATGTCAAAAATATTTTCAAGATGCATGTGAATAATAAACACAATATTCATAAGAATATGGAATAAGCTTTCAGATACAAAGACAATTTAAAAGCTTCAGTTAGACCTGGTAGCAATGCTTGTACAAGTGGTAATGCAAACCAGAAGTCAGAAGTTCCCTCTGCCAATTTGCTGCAAAGTAGAGGCTGCAAAAGACAAAATGTTAAATTGTAAATTCATGGATCGAATGACAGGAAACAAACAGATATCACAAAATTTTACTGGTGCTTGAGGAGTTTTAGGTCCCTATTACAGTAATCAACCTGTGACGCACAAGCATAAAGAACATGTAAAATCCCCTCTTCCACTTCCCCTAAATCTAAGATGTTAAGATAGCTGGAGTCCCAGGGATCAACAGGAATACGAAATTCTTCTCCAAACAAATCTGAGTAATCTACTACAGGAAATGAATTAGATAATTCAGGTTTTGATGTCTCGTCCTCATCAGGGGTTGCTGCATTAGGAGAGGTTGATGCTTCTTGCACTGTAACAGGCTCTATGAACTTCTGAAGGATTCTGGAAGCCTGAAATAAGGGGCATATGTATAGCCAGATTAGAATCTCAAGGTTGACAACTACCCACCAAGCTATATGAGACAGAGACAGATGAATTACCATTCTGCAAACAGTTCCCAGATCAAAATCTTTATATGCCCTTCTCAACAGCACGAAAATCGAATCAGGACGAAATGCAATGGAACTGGATGTGGAAAAGACAAAAGGTGACATGCGTGACCTCTGAGGCTGCAGGCAAAAGGAGCAAATTTAAATAGAAAAAGGGCCCAAAAACAACAAATTGATTTTTTGTTTTGACAAGTCCAAAAACAAGAAAGTAATACCAAATTGCAAAAACTAAACATCAACTTAATGGGGATGGCTACATAAATCCTTTCTCCAAACTAATGGCTTAAGTTTCAACCTTTTTCTTTCTTTCATTCTTCTACTTCTCCATCTTGATTGCTGTATCTAAGATTTATGAGAAAGTTTCAGGCCATACTAGCTGAAGTTACTGAACAAACTTTTCTTTTTATTGATTGTAGCAAAATTCAGAAAGCAAAGCATTGAACAAAGTGCGGAGTATCATAATGTTGAAAATGCACCTATCTCGAATTTGGAAGTAAATAAAGAACACGTAATATTCAAAATCATGCACATGTTCCGTCTCACTTTTTTTCTTGCCTTTTAAGAAGTTAAAAATAAGAGAGTTTATCACCTGTAAAAAAAACAGAGAGAGAGAGAGCGTTTAAAAAATTAACAAACCTTTACAATATATATATAAATGTTTTTTTTTATCGGTAAATATGAATTTTATTGAAAAAGACGTAGCCAAGTACACGGACATATACAAGAGCAACAACTGTGCATGGGTATCTAAAGATACAAGGAAATCATATATGTTCATGCCATTAAAGTCTATTATAATCGACCAATGGAATAAAGTTTGAAGAAAAATAGTTCTAAGCTCATCCATTGTCCTTTCACAATCCTCAAAGCTGCGACCATTCATCTCCATCCAGATGCACCACCATAGACATATTGGTATCATCTTCCACATAACTGCAATTTGAGAGGTGCCCTGGAGGCCTTGCCAACTGACCAAAAATTCAACAACCCTTTGTGGCATCACCCAATGGAGCCCAGCTCTAGCATAGATATCATTCCACAAACTTCTAGCCACGTCACAATGCAATAATAAGTGACCCACAGACTCCCCACTTTTCTTGCACATATAACACCAATCCAATACAATGAGTCGGCATTTCCTTAAATTATCTAAGGTGAGGATCTTGCCTAGTGAAGTAGTCCATACAAAAAAAGAAGCTTTTAGAGGAGCCCAAACAGCAAATCTCCCCTTCTTGGACTTATTGTATGCCCGAACAGTAAATCTCCCCTTCTTGAACGGTGACCACAACATCATATCAGCTCCTCCATTTACTTTATAGTTATACACAAGATTGAAGAAATTTGTAAATGTGTCAATTTCCCAGTCTTGGACAGCTCTAATGAAAGTGATATTCCATTAAGGATACCCACTAGATAGATCCATGAGTTCTGCAAGAAGCCTCCTGTTGTCATGCAATACCGTATAAAGTTGGGTAGGCTTCCTTAAGATTTCAATCTCCACACCAAAGGTCATTCCAAAATTTAATTTTGGAACCATTCCCAATTGCAAAGCATGTATATCGATGAAAGTCGGTCCAACCTCTTCTTATGTTTTTCCAAAGCCCCACCCCATGTGATCCGCTCACCTCATCTGAGCACCATCCTCCCCACAATCCACCATATTTTAAATCGATGATGTCTCTCCACAACTCTCCCCTTTCATTGTGGTATCTCCACAACCATTTACCCAATAAAAAGCTTTATTGAAAACCAACAAGTTCCGAATTCTCAGCCCGCCTTTATACTCCCCCCCCCCCCCCCCCAACACACACACACAGGAAATCTCGTTGCAACTTCTCTAGCTGGTGAGCCACCTTACATGGTATTGGAAATAGAGATAAAAAGTTAGTAGGCAAGTTGGAAAGTACCACCTTTGTACAAATAAATCCTCCTCCAACTCGCCAGTTTCCGCTCCATTTTTTCCAACACCACATCCCAGATAGATACTTAAAGGAAGCACCCAAGGGAAGACCAAGATACTTCATTGGCAAGGTGGAGACTTTGCACCCCATAATAATGGCATAGCTCAAAACTCTGGGAACATTACCAACTGGAACTAATTCTAGCTTGGCAAGATTCACTTTCAATCCCGATGCTGCTTCAAAGCAAAGTAGTAAAGCTCGCAAAACTTGAATATGATTGTGATTAGCACCATAGAATATAAGAGTATCATCTGCAAATAAGAGGTGGGTCATCTCCAGTGTGCCGATTCTTGCATCCCCTATTACAAAGCTAGATAAGTATCCACCTTCTACAAGACCTGCAATCATTTTACTAAAAGCTTCCATAATGAAAACAAACAATAATGGAGTAAGGGATCACCTTGCCTCAGTCCCCTTGAGCTTCCAAAAAAGCCCATTGGAGTACCATTCACCAAAATGGAGAACCGTACAATGGATATACAAAATTTGATCCAAGAGCACCATCTCGCTCTGAGGCCACACCTCTCAAGCACATGTAGCAAAAAGTTCCAGTTTACTCGATCATAAGCCTTCTTCATGTCAAGTTTGCATAGTAACCCCGGAGCTCCTGACTTGAGGCAACTATCCAAACATTCATTGGCAATGAGAACGGAGTTAAGAATTTGCCGACCTCAAATGAAGGCATTCTGGGGCTTGGAAATGATCTTCTCCAATACCGTACTCAATCAATTAGCCAATACCTTCGAAAGGATTTTGTACATTCCACTCACCAAGCTTCTCATTGCCAATGAATGTTTGGATAGTTGCCTCAAGTCAGGAGCTCCAGGGTTACTATGCAAACTTGACATGAAGAAGGCTTATGATCGAGTAAACTGGAACTTTTTGCTACATGTGCTTGAGAGGTGTGGCCTCAGAGCGAGATGGTGCTCTTGGATCAAATTTTGTATATCCATTGTACGGTTCTCCATTTTGGTGAATGGTACTCCAATGGGCTTTTTTGGAAGCTCAAGGGGACTGAGGCAAGGTGATCTTCATTCTGGGGCTTGGAAATGATCTTCTCCAATACCGTACTCAATCAATTAGCCAATACCTTCGAAAGGATTTTGTACATTCCACTCACCAAGCTTATCGGACGAAAATCCTTAGGCTCCACCGCCCCCTGCTTCTTTGGAATAAGAGCAAAGAAAGTAGCATTAAGACTTTTTTCAAAACTACCTTGTTCATGGAACTCATGGAAGAAGCTCAAAATGTCATCTTTACCTACTTCCCAACATGCCTTAAAGAAAGTCATAGTAAACCCATCCGGACCTGGAGCTTTATCACTTGTCATACTTCACACTACCTTGCAAATCTCCACCTCCTCAAATGGCCTCTCTAGCCAACTTGCTTCTTGATGATCAATCGACTAAAAAACGAGGCCATCCAGACATGATCTCCAAGAAAACTACTCCAACAGTAATTACATAGAAGTTGGTAATATGGTCCGTAATCTCAGACGGGTTCGAAGTAATCCTCCCATCTACTAATAGTGACTCAATGACATTGTGTCTTCTATGCGAATTAGCCATGCGATGGAAGAACTTGGTACATTTATCCCCTTCTTTTAGCCATAAAGCCCTCGATTTCTGTCTCCAGGAAATCTCTTCCATTAATGCCATCCTTTCAATATCTGAGGTCACTTGCTTTTTGTGAGTCTTTTCTTCTTCTGAGAGACCCCTCTCCTCCTCCACATCTTCCAAACCCTATAATTCGTCGAGGAGGGTCTTTTTCCGGTGTTCCACATTCCCAAAAATCTGCTCATTCCACTTCTTCAAGTCCCTCCTTGAAAGCCTTGAGCTTATATGCCAGCATGGAACTAGGATTGCCCTGTATATGATAGGATGACCCCCATTGTCTAACTCTCTCAACCAATCCTTCAAATTGCAGCCACATATTAATAATCTTTTACCTCCCTGGATACCTCCACAGTCAATGAGAATGGGAAAGTGATCCAAACATAACCTTGGAAGCCGTTTCTGAATGAGATCCAGAAAGTTTGCTTCCCAATCGGGCGAAATGAGGAATCTATCAAGTCTTGACCAAGCTGGATGTTCTCTACTACTGCACCAAGTGAAGGTGCCACCAACTAAAGGGATGTCCAGAAGATCTTGCTCATAAATAAAATCAGAAAAATCTGTCATTGCTGAACTATAGCTAGGACCTCCTACTCGTTCGCTTGGGAAGCATGTGACGTTAAAATCTCCCCCAATGCACCAAGGAAGGCTCCATAAGCTACAAAGGGCTGCCAAGTCATCCCACAAGCCTCTTCTTGCGATATTAGAGTTAGGACCATAAACACTGGAAAAAGACCATTGAAAGTTATCTTCCACATTCTTGAAAGAAATAGCCATTGTATATTTCCCCACACACTCATCTGTCTTTTCCACCACCCGTGTATCCCACATCACCAATATACCTCCCGAAGCCCCCTTAGACGGAAAATACTACCATCCCACATTACAACAATTCCACAAGCTTCGTATTATAGCAAGGGAGATGAGTTCCATTTTTGTCTCTTGTAAACATACTACATACACTTTCCAGCCATGAAGCTGATTTTTTATTTTGGTACACTTCTCTAGCTCGTTCAGCCTCCTAACATTCCACGAGACTATTTTCATAAAACCACCAACTTTGCCCTACCCTTCGTCCTGTGGCGGCTTGCACTTCCTTCATAGTTTACCGAACAACTAAGTCGCTTTAATTCCCTTTCCCTTTTCTTGGCTGAGTGGCATTTCATGGCTGAATTGGACTGTCCAGCTTCGAACGCAGCAAGTAGGGCCAGAAATTACTAGTACATGGTAGTCCTACACACCGTTGAATCTCCTTGGCTTTAAGTAGAACCCAATCTAAGGCTAGAGTCCGGTCTTTCAATGGGAGCATTGAATTCAACGGGATGGGCTCATCCCAGTGACCTTCCACTTCAATATCCATACCATCTGCTACCTCCACCTCCTTATTACCGTGGTCAGAAACTTTGGGTGTGAATATTACCAAGGTGCCATCCTCTCTTTGGGCATCCTGAGCTCCCCACGTCTCAGAACTGCCCTTCATCAGCATTTCCCTTTCCATTTGAGGTTCCCAAGCAGATAGATCAACAATGGGACTTCCCATTCCGACAGACAAGGTCTCTAGCTCATTCTAGCCTTCTTCCTCAGCCCAAGACCCCCTCTCACAGCCAAAATGAGCATTCTTGGCTTCTACCTCCGTCGGCAGCGTCATCTCCGGCAAGCCTTCGACCAGAGGCCCACCCACCAAATTGTTTGTTCGTTTGGTCACCGGCTCCATCTGACGTTGTTCCACTGCCCCACGACCATTCTCAGCTTCTACCTCCATCGGCGGCTTCAAATCCATCAATTCGTCGGCCAGAAGCCCACCCACCAGATTGCCTACTTGAGGCAACGAAGTCTGTGTGGTCACCGGCTCCTTCTGCCCCTCTTCCTTGACAGCCCTTCTCGGCTTCAAACTCAATCGGCGGCCTCAACACCTGCAGCCCATCGTCCAGGGTTCCACCCACGGTGTCGCTTGCTCCCGGCGATGGGATCTGTGTGGTCGCCGGCCATTGGTTGGATCAAGATGGCGTCTCTTTGCCGATATTGGGCACCAAGCCCATTGAGTGCAATCTAGGTTGTTTAGCCCTCCAATGCTTGGGCTAGGCTTGGGCTTTGCCTTTCTCGGCCCGAGTATAACGTCTCTAATGCGGCCCATTTTTGTGTAGGTCTAAGTTTGAATGTGACGGGCTCAAGCCCAAGCCCAATCCCATGGCCTTATCCACCCTCTAGATCATAAGATTGACCAAGCTTCTCAACTGTAACAGCTCTTGTTTAAAAGAAGTAAGCTCGACAGACCTCTACAAGTTTCCTCTCTCGGTTTCTTTCCCTTTCAATGTTAGTTCTGAAGGCTTGAACAGATGGCGCACATCTCTGTCCTTCCTCCACAACTGATATCTCGGTCTTTGAAAAACCAGAATTGCCCCCCACCCTTGGTACCAAAGCTGCTGCATTTCCCTAAGCATATATGATATACCTCGTTATCGTCGTTGCCGGCAGCAAGCCCCGATGACCGGACCACCTCTGCTTAAGACTTGGACAGAGTATTCATCGGCACTTTCTGGGTTATAGTTTGAGACCTTAACAAACCAACCTTTCTCCCATCTTCCAAACTACCATAAGATTCCCTCAGTGCCATCGTCATTTTTTTCCACCCTTTCCCCTCCATTTCTTCAGGTATGAAAACAAAGTTTCTCCCGCCATCACCGCCATATTCCACCAAAGCCATATATCGACCTTGAGCATTGGAACATCCCTGTGCGATGTAGTTCTGTTACCATCCCGTGAGGTTGCAAAAAACTCTTTTCTGTCTCCAGTCAGGCATTCCTCAAGGGCTCTAATGAAACATTTCATCATGGACATCTCCAAGACCAATGCTTTTGTAACCTTCCAACTTCTCTCAGTTAAGCAAATCCATCGTCTACCTTCCTCCAACAGTTCAAATACTTTAGATTCTATAAGAATTTGTCTCGAGAAAGCCATGATGATCATGTTGTTACACACCGAGAGTCATCCTCAGTGAGGTGTATAGAGAGAAAAGTCATAAAGCAATCATTATATAACTAACCCAGTTAAGCATGGATGATCAAACCAAAGCTAATGGAATTTATCATGGAGAGCCACCAATGATTGTTTAACAAAGAAAAATTTTATATTTATTTAGTTTTCCTCCCTATTTTTATAAAAGCTGATTTTTTATATAAATAAAAGAAGAAAAAAATAAGAACAAGATAAAGGAAACAAAAACTACCTCAAAGTTAGAAGAAACAGTTAAGGCCGATGATAGCTGACAATTCTTAGAGCCTTCAGAGTCTGTAATACTGCTGAGAGACTTTCCTGTTGCTCTACGATTCAAAATTGGCCCCAAAAATAGTTTGTGAGTATGGCTAAGTAGACATAATACAAAAATATTAAAAATTAAAAATTGCAAAACATAGAATATAATCAGTACAACAACCCCCAAAACACTAATTGGGAATTCATTGCCAAGGGCAAGTGATTGAGAGAAAAGCCATGTTAAGGCTATGAAGAAAATCACTCAAAGTATCTGCTATAGAGTAGTTCAACAAGAAGGGCAGTGCAATGACAGGTCATTCCAACCATAACATGTCCATCAACTACAAAGACACTAGGAACCAAATCTTTTAGAATAATTCGTCAATGCATGTTCTGGGTGGAGAGACAAGAAAGGGAAACAACATTCAGATGGATTTGAGAATGGTAGCTATCACTCACCCATTATCATGGTAGTTGGATGACCCAACAATTTAATCCATAGAATTCATAAATATTTTATGCACATTTATAAGCATTACTTGGTGTCTTGCAAGCATCTTCCACTATGAAATTTAAGTGGGATATCTTTTGATAACATGGAACCTCACCGAGGCAGTCCCTTCAGACCCATCCTAGGGGAGTAAGCTCCAAATACACAAGCCCAACCGCCATAATAGTATTTTTTTTTTTTTTTTAATCTATGCTGCTGTAACACCCGAACCCTAAAGTTTTAGGGTTAGGGCTGAGATTTGAAATTTAGATCCATGGGAGATTGTTTCTTGCTTAATTATCGGGGTCGATAAAAGATAAGTTTAGGAGGAAAAAACTTATCTAATGACAACTCCTAAATAAACTAGGACTCCTAGTTTTACTAGGGAAAGCCACAATGCCGACAATAAGCAATGACTCCAGCATATTCTTCATGTCCTAGGCTGCACATGAGTAAAACCCTACGAGATCCATGCCAACCCAGATTACTTTCTTTTTGATAAGTAAGATAAATTCTATTAATAAGAAAGGGATATTATATCACCACTATCAGGAAGTATGCATTAACTCACTCAGCCACCAAAGGGGAAAAGTGCTATAAAGTCCTTTTTTTTTTATAAGTAAGAAGCAATTGTATTGATAAAGATAGGCATAGCCCAAGTACACCAGAGGAGCTATAAAGTCCTCAAAACCAGAAATAGAAAAGAAAGCGAAATAATGGGTTTTTGTTCACTGATACAAAGTGTTTAAAACATAAAAATTTTGCTATCCTCAAAAGCTTCGCCAGTTTCTCTCTCCATAAGCACCATAGCACAAACAAGGGACCATCCTTTTTTTTTTATGTCGGGAACCTCTCCAAGGCAGGGCCTTTCGGACCCACCCCTGCAGCGTAAACCCCGGTCCCTTGCACCGCACCCTCGGAAGTTTCCCTACACGGTGGGCATCATGTTAGACGAAATCAGTTACTTAAAACGCTGCGTTAAGGGCAAAGCTGAGCTGAAGGATGATATGGGCCGTAAGAGTGGGCCTTGTCCTACAAGTATCGTGTTGGGCCATGGAACGGGTCAGGCCTCAGGCCCAAAGAAGGCCTGGAGGGCAGTGGCAACAGAGTTATTGGGTCAGGCTTCCGGGTCCGAGATATCGGGCCAGGAATTGTGTCAAGCTCCTGTGGCGCCGATAAGCACCTTACTAGCAACCCTATGGGCACAGAAACTGCCGACAACCTCCATCGACCACCATGGTGAGCTGGTAAAGGTGCTCCGACGGGAGGATTTAGAGGAGGGGGAGATTTTGGTGGAGCCGTTAGGGCAGGAGAGCTTGAGAAATGCTTTCGCGTCCTCGTCACTAGGGATGTTGGTGGAGAATGGGCATTCTGAGCCGTGCGTGGTGGTCGAAGGCTCTGAGGCTGTGCAGGTGCAGTCTGTTTCGCTGGAAAGTGGGATTTCATTTCTGGGTGAGGCTGTGCAGGTGCAGTCTGACTCTCCATTTGGTTCCACACCAATGGAGTTGAGTGTTCTTGGTGGGATAAATTCTGGGGATGGTATTCCTCTTAAAAATATGGCTTCAAGTGGTGAACCAAATAGTTTGGGTGGCTCGGAACTGTTTTTGATTCCCAATAACAATGTTGGTGAGGAGGGGGCTCTTACTCCTCTGTGTACACTCCCTCCTAGTTCTGATTATGGGAATTGCTCGTCGAATTAGATTTTTAAAAAGGTTGAGGAGTTGCAAAATATCTTTGGGGTATCTTTTGGAGGTTATGAGGAACAATTTATGGCCCTGCTTGTGGCTATTGAAGCTAGTCGTTCGAAATCAGCTACAAAACAAGTTAGGGAACTTAAACGTTTAACATGCTCCATCAATTATGATGTTAAGGATGGGAGTAGCGGAAGGGTTAGACCGAAAGGGAGGGGCAAGTTAAGTTTTAATGAAGCCTAAGATTGTATCATGGAACGTACGAGGTCTCAATGATAGCAATAAACGTCTTCGTATCAAAGCTTTATTGAGGTTGTGGAAGGGTGATGTGATATGTTTGCAAGAAACAAAGTTGGGTTTTATTGATAGAAGATTTGTGCGTAGTATATGGGGATGTTCGTATGTGGGTTGGTCCTATTTGGCCTCTCAGGGAGCATTAGGTGGAGTGTTATTAATGTGGGATAAAAGAGTGGTTGAGGCGATTGAAGAGTGTGTTGGTGAGTTTTTGGTTTCGGTGTTATTCAAAAATGTGAGCGATGGGTGCGATTGGGCTTTTGCAAGGTCCTATGGTCCCAACATGGATAGAGATAGGCGAAGGTTGTGGGAGGAGTTGGCGGGGATATACTCTTTATGGGATGTGCCATGGTGTATGGGGGGTGATTTTAACATTACTCGTTTTTCTAGTGAACGATCGGGGCATCATCGGCACACTCTAGCCATGGCGGAATTCTCTGAGTTCATCTTTGATCTGGACCTTATGGACCTTCCCTTGGTGGGTGGTGAGTACACATGGTCTAACGGTCGTGCTTGGTCGAAATTGGATAGATTCTTTGTCTCGCCGTTATGGGAAGCCCACTATCCAGAAGTAAGTCAGAAAAGGTTAGCTCGAGTCAGTTCAGACCATTTTCCCATTCTCCTAGATTGTGGGGGCATTCACGGGGGTCACCGGTATTTCAAATTTTAGAATATGTGGCTTAAAGTGAACGGGTTTGTAGAGTTGGTGAGTACTTGGTGGGCATCGTACCAGTTTAGTGGCACTCCGAGTTTCATTCTTGCAGGCAATCTGAAGGCTCTTAAACAAGATCTGAAGAAGTGGAACTTGGAAGTTTTTTGTCACACTGACAATCAAAAGTCCACTTTGTTGGAGGAATTGCAAGAGTTAGAGGGTAAGGAATTATTGGGAGGGGCCTCAGAGGAGGAGTTATTGAGGAAAGCCACGGTTGTGGCAGAGTTGGAAAGGGTATTGTTGTCAGAGGAGGCATCATGGCGCCAAAAATCTAGAGCCCTTTGGTTGAAAAAGGGTGATAGGTGCACGAAGTTCTTTCACAAAGTGGCTAATTCTCATCGACGTAACAATGCGATCGAGTCGCTTCATTCAGGTACTCAGGTGCTATCCTCTCCCGCTGAACTAGAAAGTCATATTGCACATTATTATGAGACTCTTCTTACCGAATCGGTAACTTGGAGGCCAAAGCTTGATGACTTATCGTTTGAGGCAATTGATCCGCAACATGTGAGTGTCTTGGAGAGACCTTTCGATGAAGATGAGACTTTCAAGGTCATCTCTGGTATGGCTAAGGACAAAGCGCCGGGTCCGGATGGTTTCTCAATGGGTTTCTTCCAAACTGGGATGTAGTGAAAGGTGATGCCTTGCGAGTGTTCAGTGAATTTCACGCTTTTCAGAAGTTTGAAAAATCACTTAACGCGACTTTTATTGCGCTCATTCCCAAGAAACATGGGGCTTCGAGTATTGAGGATTTTCGTCCAATAAGTTTCGTTAGTAGTGTCTATAAGATTATTTCAAAGGTTCTTGCTAACCGGCTTAGTCCAGTGTAGGAAAATATAAGCCTCAGAATGCTTTTATTCGTGGGAGACATATACTCGATTCGGTGCTCATTGCAAATGAGAGCCTAGATGCTAGATTGCGGGAGGGAAGTCCAGTTATTCTTTGCAAGCTAGACATGGAGAAGGCTTATGATCATGTAAACTGGGATTTCCTTTTGTACTTGCTTAAGAGGTGTGGTTTTGGAGATAGGTGGATTTTTTGGATGCGTCATTGTATTTCAACAGCCCGTTTCTCAGTGCTAGTTAACGGCACTCCTGTTGGTTTTTTTGATATCTCGAGGGGTTTGCGACAGGGTGATCCGTTATCTCCTCTTCTTTTTGTCATAGTTATGGAGGCTGTGGCGCCCCTGACCCCCATGTAAGGAAACACAGGAATCGAGACGCCGGGATGGTGACAACACGGTCACACATCCCAACGAAATGCCAGTGTGTGTACATGCAACGGTGTACAAATAAAATAACGCAGCGAATAGTCAACTAAGTACCAGAATTTAAAAACAACTAAACATCAGTAGAGGTTTAAAAGTAGTTATACAGTCATCCAAAATAAAGTTAACACATGTCCCGAAAATACAATAAGCAAAATAAAATAATAATAACAAGTGATCCCAGATCACTCCTCGGGCGGAGCCGTCTCCTCAGGCTCGCCCTCCTCCTCATCTGCATCAAAATCTGCGTTACCACAAAGGGTACCGCAGGTAAGTATGACCCAAATAATCCTCAAGAAATAAAATGCATTTAATGCAACCAACATGCATGCATATGATGAAATATGCATTTTTCTCAAAACATCATTTTCCCCAAAAATGACAATTTTCCAACACATGCCAAAATCTCATTGGCCCAAAATATCCGTAAAACATTTTCCCAGAAAATGGTTTACACAAAATCCACGCACACTATTTTCCCAGAAAATAGCCAATTTAATCATTTCTTAACCTATGCACCATGGCCTCCCCTAAGGACCATCCGCACGTCCTGGCTTCGTAGCGATGCTCAGTTCCGCGCCCAGCGCGTTCATGGCCGAGCACCCACTACGCAACAAGCGATGCCCAGTTCCGCGCCCAGCGCGTACATGGCCAGACATCCTCTAGTCCCCGCCAGCAGAAGGACCACGGAGTCGGCACGAATCTCTCGTCCGATCCCATCATCGCCCAGCGACAATCCAGGGGACGTTACTCAGTTTATTCCGCTCCCGAGTAACCAGAGGAGCTCCACCGAGATAATGCCCCATCTCGGCTTGGGGTCGTGATACACACGCACCCAAAAACATTCTCACATAAAATCACAATTTCCAAATCACACATGAGCATGAATGCACTACACGAAAACCCAGTTTTCTTTACAAACATGATCATGCATGAGATAATGAGATGTACATGTACCAACAGAAATCCACAACCATCAATAACCAATCCCAACAAATCCAACCAAACAACTCCAACCAATAAACCATCTGACTCCCGTACTCCTCGGACTCAGTCCGGCAAAACCAATCATCAGATTAAATACAGTGAAATGCGTTAGTGCAAAAATACATTAAATTCACAAGAATTCTTTAGAGAAATACTTACAGTGCAATATAATAATTTCCGGAGGATCACGAAGCTGCAAGTGGTGATGTCTGAGCAACACCACAGTGTAAAATACACTGTGGCCGTGGGTTACAGATGCCCACTTTTCAACGAAGACAAACTAAGACCCAAAAATGATAGGGTAGGGCCTAGAGAGGTCGGTGAAGCCAATGGTGGTGGTGGTTTGCCGTGGGTGGCGGCGCAAGGAGTGGTTTTAGACCAAAAAAGTGCAAATCGGAAAAGTACTTGATGGGGCTTCACCGGTGACGGATCGGAGCTGGGGTTGGGTCCATTGGGTTGCCAAGAGGTCGGGAATGATGTGGTAGGAAGATGGTGGCCAATGGCGGTGCGACGGCGGCACAACTGCGGAAAGAGCGCCGCGGCTTCGTGGGTCTCGAGGGGGCTAACGGCGGCACAAGGGAGGCTGAAAATGGAGGGGTAGCTTCGTCGGCAGCAGGGGAAGCGGAGGGGCCGGGCGGTGTCGACCACCGCCGGCAGACGGCGGCGCTGGGAGGGAACGAAAAAAAACGACGGAAATGAGAGAAGAGAGAGAGAGATCGCGCGGGAGAGAGGAGTCCAGGAGAGAGAAAAAAGAAAAGAAAAGAAAGAAAAGAAAATGAGAGGAAAGAAAAATAGGGGAAAAGAAATGAGGTTCAATCCTCATAACTTGGGTCACGAAAATGATCCAACGGAAACGATTTTAAAACCACAAGTTAAATAAAATAATTTAAACGTAATGGTAAAGTCAAATTGAAATAATTAAATCCCACAATAATTAATTTAAATATGAAAAGTAATTTAAATGCACAACAATAAATAAATATTAAGAAAGCACATAAAAATTAATTTTCACCAAATTAAAAATCCTAAAAATAACCCAATTAAAATCCAATAATTTTAAAATAAGAGAATAAATTTTTGAATAAATAAAAATAATCCTTTAGTAAAAATACACTAAAATACGGGGTGTTACAGAGGCGTTGAGTAGGATGGTGCAGGCTACTGTTGGTGGGGGTTTTTTATCTGGTTTTCAGGTGGGAAATGGCTCTGGTAGCCCTTGTATCATTTCACATCTCCTTTTCGAAGATGACACTCTGATTTTCTGTGAAGCTGTGATACCCCATATGATATGGATAAGGGTAGGTGGTGTATGGGATCCCACATTGCTTGGGAATGAGAAGTTCTTGCTCTTTATAAGGTTCTAGTGGGGCTCCAATTGTATCATTGACTAGTCCTTTTGGAGTATAGGCCACGTGGTTTGGGCCTTCCATTGGGGCGTTACAAATGGTATCAGAGCCTATCCCAACCAGAAATATGGGACTTGAGCCGTGCCACCTACAATGGACAGGCCCGACGAGGACGTCGGGAATTTAAGGGGGGTAGATTGTGATACCCCATATGATATGGATAAGGGTAGGTGGTGTATGGGATCCCACATTGCTTGGGAAGGAGAAGTTCTTGCTCTTTATAAGGTTCTAGTGGGGCTCCAATTGTATCATTGACTAGTCCTTTTAGAGTATAGGCCACATAGTTTGGGCCTTCCATTGGGGCGTTACAGAAGCAGATAGGAGTCAGGTCCAAACTTTACGTGCATTATTACTTTGTTTTGAAACAGTGTCAGGGCTTAAGGTGAACCTTGACAAGTCTGAGATGGTTCCGGTGGGTGTGGTTCCTACTATACGCAGTCTAGCAAGTCTTTTGGATTGCAGTGTGTCCTCTTTCCCAATGAAATATTTGGGCTTTCCGTTAGGTGCAACTTTCAAGAGTAGAACAATATGGGATGGGGTGGTAGAGAAGATAAAGAAAAAGTTGGTTGGATGGAAAAGGGTGTATTTATCGAAAGGGGGTCGTCTCACTCTTATCAAGAGTACCCTCACTAACCTTCCCACTTATTTTTTATCTCTCTTTCCTATGCCAGAAGGGATGGTGAATAGGATTGAGAAACTTTTTAAGGCTTATTTATGGGGAGGCATAGGGGAGGAGAAGAAATTTCATTTGGTTAATTGGAAGACAGTATGTGCCCCAGCTGTGAATAGGGGGTTGGGTGTTTGTAATTTGAGAACTTTTAATAAAGCGTTATTGGGGAAATGGCTTTGGAGATATCATTTGGAAGGGGGATCTTTGTGGAAGGAAACTATAGATGTTAGATATGGTGTTGCTTGGGGTGGTTGGTGTTCCAAAGAAGTGAGAGGGGGTATGATGTGGGGCTATGGAAGTTTATAAGGAAGGGGTGGACAAGCTTTGTAAATCATATTCGCTTTGTCGCAGGTGAGGGCAACCGAATCAGTTTTTGGCGGGACGTGTGGTGTGGAGATCATGCATTGGAAAGGGTTTTTCCGGCTTTATATCGTATTGTAGTTAGTAAGGAGGCTTTAGTGGCGGATGTGCGGTTACCTGCTCATGGCTCGCAACAGTGGAATATTCTGTTTAATAGGGATATTCATGATTGGGAATGCTCTATGGTTTCAGACTTTTTCAGCCTGCTACATTCCTTGGGGACTACTATGGCACAGCATGATAGCTTGAAATGGAGGTTTCAGGATCACAAGAAATGCACAGTAAATGCGTATTATAAACTCTTGATTACACAAGATCACACCCCATTCCCTTGGAAGAACATTTGGAGGTCTCGTGTGCCCTCTAGAGTTGCTTTCTTTGTTTGGAATGCCGCCCTTGGGAAGATCTTGACCACGGACAACTTGAGGAAGAGAGGATGTGTAGTGTTTGATTGGTATTACATGTGTAAAAAGAATGGAGAATCGGTAGATCATCTTTTACTACATTGTGACGTAGCGAGGGGGTTGTGGGATGAGATCTTTCGAGGGGTTGGTGTTGCTTGGGTAATGCCTATGAGGGTGGTGGATTTGATGGGTTGTTGGAGAAAATTGCAAGACAATCATCAAGTGGCAGCAGTTTGGAGGATGATTCTGTTGTGTATCATGTGGCGTATTTGGACGGAAAGGAATGCGCGTTGTTTTGAAGACAAGGAACAAACAATGGTGGAGCTGAAGAATTTTTTTCTACATTCTTTATTGCTTTGGTTTTCCACTATTGTATTAAACGGGAATGATATTCATGAATTCTTATCCTTAGTTCATTGCTCTTAGAATGTATTTAGGGGTTCTATTGTATACTTCATGTGTACTTGGTACATGCCTATTTCATTCACATCAATAAAGTTTATCTCTTACTTATCAAAAAAAAAAGACGTCCCTTTTCATGTATTTTATGTGTTAGTTCCATGAGTTTATTCAAACGTTTTAATGTTGTACACTTGTATGCTTCCGATATGTTATTGCTTTGAATATGTTATGAATATTAGGAAAGAATGAAAAGAAAAAAACAAGTATGGTCTGATTGCACGAAATATAATTTAATTTTTAGGCCATATGAACAGAATGAATGTCCAATTGTACTTGTGCTTAAAAGATGTAGGCAACCACCTTGAGTGCACATTGAGTGCACCACTATTTGTCAAGTGTTGTCATGATTATAATCCTTGATAGGTGATAAACTCCAGTTGTAACTAAATATAATCCTTGTGAACACCAACCCCAACGCATAGGGAGAAATCATGAGTAGGCCACCCAAGAGATTAGAGGTGTAAATCGGTCCTGTCTGGTCCAATGACAGTCCATCATTTTCCCCGGACCGAACATCCATAGGGACCAGACCGGACAGGTAGCTATCGGTCCGGTCTAGTCCGTTCCGTCAGGCCTAATTATTTTATTATTTTTTTCATCTTTGTTTTTTCAAATAAATTAATAAAAAAATTATTTAAATTACTAAATTAAAATTAAGTGAATTATTAATGTGGATTATGTAACTAACTCATTAAAAAAATATTTTACTATAATTTTTTTTTATAGGTAATCAAAGATATTATATTCATAGAAATAGGCAAAGCTCAGATACACAGGAAGTATACATGAAGAATGTCTAACTAGAGGTTACAATAGAAAGAAAAAGATCATGGACACTAGATCCGTTACAAACTATGGCCCCCGCCCATAAGAACGACGACTTAAAAAGAAAAGTTTTAGCTCATCCATTGTTCTCTCTTGATCTTCAAAACTTCTAGCATTTCTCTCCCTCCAAATACACCAACACATGCATATTGGTACCAATCTCCAAATTTTGCCGCTACCTGAGAATCGCCGTATAGTCCTCTCCAGCTTACGAGGAAATCCACCAATCTACAAGGCATAACCAAAGACAATCCAACCCTTGAGAAAAAATCATCCCACATAACCTTGGCCACCTCACAGTGTAGCAACAGATGATCAACTGACTCCCCATGCTTCTTATACATACAACACCAATCTAGGACAATAACCCGTCGTTTCCTCAAATTATCTGTAGTGAGGATCTTGTCCAAAAATGCTCTCCAAACAAAAAAAGCTGCTTTTGAAGGAGCTTTCGTCTACCATATGCTCTTCCATGAGAAAGTAGACATTCCGGAGTTTGTAAGCTTTTGATAAAAAGAACTAACAGAGAAAATACATTTATTAGAATGATTCCAATGCATCTTGTCTCCGATGCCCCTGAAAAACTTGCGGAATATAATGCCGCAAAGAACTCCGTGATAGGCTCCAACTCCCAATCATGGCCTACCCTAATGAAGTCAATATTCCATTGAGGGGTGCCATTTGAAAAAACCAAAAGATCGGCGATTGATGCCTCCTTTTCTCTAGCGAGCACAAAGATAGCAGGGAAGGTATCTCGTAGACAATGGCTACCACACCATTTACCAACCAAAAAGGGACACGCAAACCATCGCCCACAACAAAATGTACATGTCCTCGAAAGGTCCCCAAAGGCTCCTAATGTTTTTCCACAACCCCACTCCATGAGTGCCTCGTACTTTGTTCGAGCACCATCCTCCCCAAGCTTCCCCAAACTGTGAATCTATAACAGACTTCCATAAGGCCTCACTTTCGTTTTGGTACCTCCACAACCACTTACCCAAAAGAGTTTGCTTGAATTTCATCAAGTGGAGAATCCCAAACCATTCCCAGAAATTGGGGTACAAACTGTTGACCAATTAACCAAGTGGAATTTGAATTATTTTACTATAATTATATTTATGATGTTGATAGTTACTAATTACTAAATTAGACTTAACTCTTTAGTATGCATAATTATTAATTGTTGGGGTGGAGACTGGTTTTGGAGCTGAAAAATCGAGAAACAGTGAGTTCACTCGATTGTCACTTGACCTAGCGCTCGAGCAAAACTTTAACCGTGAGTTAGCTCGAGGTGCGCTCGACAGTGGGCCCGAACAAAACTCAACCCGTGAGTTCGCTCGAGTCTCGCGTGACAGTGGGCTCAAGCGAGACACAAACCCCAATGTTCGCTCGAGCCACGCTCGACAACCCGCTCGAGCCAATGTTAATGAATATAAAAAAATTTCATGTACATAGATTATTCATGCTTGCTTGCAACTTAGGTATTTAAAAAAAATTACCTAATTATTTTAATTAAGTGTAAATAGTAGAGTATGTATGAATGTATGATGTATTAACTATTTACATATAATGACATAAATTACCACATGATTTATGATTTATTATTAAATGATAACATATATTATTTTATATTTTATATGATCAATGATAATAAATTAGATGAAAATCATTAACTTATATAATTACTATATAAAAATAATATATTAAATTATTAAAAATATTTTAAAAATATATATATAGGGGTTCGGTCCAATTCGGTCCGGTCTGGTCCAAAATTTGTAGACCCCGAGACCGGACCGAATGTTATCGGTCCACATATTTTGATACCGAGACCGACCGGTCCATAATTCGGTTCAGTCCGGTCGGTATTGCCGGTCCGGACCGAATTACTTACAGCCCTACAAGAGATTAATGAAAAAAATTTTATCCGTGTGCAATGTTTTGATTGTGTTTTCACAATATGTTTTCAAATTTTTCTTTTTATAGGCAAACGATTATAAAAGATACATCTATTCACTAAGTATAAAAGATACCCAGTAACTCTTTTTACCATGATACATCTATTCACTAAATATTCTGACTCATTTTTATTTCTATTTTTTAACTACACAGATACTGTGAAGAACAAGTCCATAGGCCAACAAATCTAGAGTCAGAGTCTTTACTTAAAGAATATTTTTCAACAACTGCTTACAACACAATAGAGACTTTATTCTTAGTACGCTACTTTCCGGTTGAAGATTTAAATTGATGTTTAAGTTTCTTTTATGACTAATAACAACATGTTACTAATATAAGCGATTTACATTTTTTATTTACTGAATTTTATAATCTTTGCACCATAGTATGTACGATGTGTAGCATCCTTTCCCAAACGAGAAGGGAAGAGGGTGTTACACAAACTAACGAGTAAAACTTAACTCACAACATATAAAAGAGGTCCAACAAAACTTTACCATTTGATTCAGTCAGCTTGTAGGAGCTGCCTTTTTCATAGAATTATAATTAATGGAGCCACCAGATTTAAACATTGGATAAACTGAAATAGACATGCTCTTGAGCTTCAGGCTCAATTATGAAGTTGAATGCAACAAGCTATTGGCCTTGTAGACACCAAAAAATCATAGACAATCTATGTAAAGCTTTCAACTTAGGTTTGGGGTGACCAAGTCTGGACCTCTCCAGCCATTTCAACTTCGATTTCCAACTCCTAATGCTTGGTATATCAAATGTAAGATTAATAAACTCATCTCCAAGTATAGTTTGAAATATTCTGAGCATTCTTAATTTCATTTGCCCTTGAAACAGGCTAAGAATGTATGAAATCCATATGTAACATCCCAGTCCCACATAGGAATATTAATAACACATATAGAGACCAAGTTATAAAGGTAGTCATGAATGCTAAATCACATTGGCTACTTAATAGGGGAAATTAGACTATAAATGATTCTAGAGAAGTTTCAAATTGACTAGTATTTTGGGATTATAATAAAGATACTGCTAACACTATTCCCAGGTCGCTACAGTTCTAAATCTAAAAGACATGAAATTATTAACTTTTCAAGCTCATAATTTCTATCTTATCTGATGTTTGGCATCCCATACCTACTTCAGGATTGAATGGAATCAGCTGTCCGTGAAAAATGACAGCTTTTAAGTTTGCAACCCCATCAAAGGGCGTCAAATACACACCAAATATTAATTAAATGGAAAGATTCTATCTCACGAACAAAAGTCAGCCACATAAGGAAAATACTTATTCCTTCTGAGATTTCAAAGTCAATTCAAATTATTACTCACTCAGAAAGTTTCTTACAATTGTAAAGTTTTCTGATAAAGAAATAGTCTTCGTAGGTACTAGTTTTCAAAAGCATTTTTTTTATATAGCCAGTCAAGATTTTTACTCAAAGGAAATAGGCATAGCCCATGTAAACAGGACGTATACAAGAGAAATACCTAGCCAGGATTTAACTAGTTTTCATAAGCATTAAAAAATATACATCTCTAAGTCTAAGATTTGCCAGAGAAAAAGCAGTTAAAATGGCTAAATGCAATCCCAAACAGCAAGGGAGATGCAAATGAAATGTAATTCAAGAAGATCAAGCTCCTATTTTTGAATGACGGAATATTCTTAAACTATGAAACTTGGCAAATAATAAAGGAGGAAAATTTACCTCTCCTTTGCTCTGATTAAAATTAAATCATCTACTAATTGTTTAGAGTAGTCAAATTGTCAAGAGAATGAAGAGCTAGGGAATCTAGAAGATTTCTACATGTATGGTTGGATTGTAAAGGAAGAGGCAGAATTATACCACCATACATAACTATGATCTTGTACTCATAAAATTATCAACAGAATCCAAAGGAAACCAAAAGCACAGACAATTTGGAGTATTGGATATGGGAAGAGCATGCTTGAATTATATCTGCCTGCATAAACTAACCGTTCATTCACAATGTGGAGTATTGGATAAAATGGACCAGCAAGCATAGCAAGAAAACGTATATTAGGCTCAGCAGAATCAGAAAAGCTTGTAAGGTCTGCCTGCAAAGATGTAAGACATAACACATCAATAAGATAGCAACAAGGAAAGAATATGGAATGAAAAATAAAAAAAGAAAACTAAAGCTCCATATATTTGGTGAGAAATGTTTTTGAGAAAAGTTTTCCATGTTTTCCAATGATTGGTACTACTGAAATATTAATTAACTAAAAATATTTTCCTTGTCAACTGAAACACAGACCTAAAATGGCAGAAAAATTACTTGCACTGTGTTGAAAAGTGACTTACACTTTAACAACACATAAGTTATTTCTTGAAAACACAGCCCTCAGCCTCCTCTCTTATTTATTTATTCTTTTTTATACTTAAACTGTTCTCTCTTTTTCACTCTTATTTATTTATTCTTTTTTATCCTCACTCCTTGCAGCCATTGCCTGCCCTGCTCACTCCAAAGTTCCTTTCTCTACCCTCCCCATCCTCAGTCCTCTGCATGGCCACCACCACATCTCTTATCCCCTCTTTCCTTGCTCTTTGTACCTTGCTACTGCCTGCAATCTCCAACCCAACATCCCCAACTCCTTAGGAAAAGAAACTTGATAGCTCATTGGCTTCAGTGTTACTAGTTTCTGTGGGCATTTACATTTGAGTTTTTTATGAAAAAAACAGTGAAAAATCATTTTCAGGGTTTTATGCGAACAGAAAATGAAATATTGCATGTTGAAGAAAATGACACCTTAGGGAAAATAATATCAATCATGAACTAATCTGCAATAAACATATACCTCAAGTTGTGGAAGGAACACAAGCAACCGATCTGTCAGGTCTTTAAGCAACTACAAACTAACGACCATTAGTTGGCAAATAAATGATATAATATATGCAATCAAGTGCACATCAGAACATAATAGAAGGCATTAACGACTAGTCCACCTGAAGATGCATATCATGAGCATCTTGTTTGTGTGATATGATTTGAGGCAACAAGTAATTAACAACTGGTTGAAATTCAGGATCAAGACCAGTGACTGAAACACCAATCAGCTGCAAGGCCAGAATAATGGAAACAATTTTAGTGCCATAAGTTGAGACCAAACATCAAAAGACGAGTTGCAAGAGTTTATAAGTTATGGGACAAGATAAAAATTTTATTTTTCAAGTACTAAAATTATTATCACGCGCAAAAGGTGCAATCCAAGTACACAGGATGTGTACAAAGTGATGCAGCTCACATCACTATTATAGGCATGGAGGAGCTTATGTGTAGCAAGGAGAGTGCTGGAAGGATGAAAACCACACAAGGCAAAGGAAAAGGACCTAACAGAGAAGTTTGTCAAATTCTCGTTCTAGGTTCAGTCGAGCCAACCTTCACAAAGAATTCGCCCGACCCTTGCTCAAGGTGTGGCTGAGCAAGACTGCTATTTTAGGTGCACTCAAGCAAGATTTGTGAGTAAGTTCACAAGACACAGTGAAAACCTTTGAACGAGCGAACTTACCAGGATCATCTTCATTTCAACAGAACTTCAATTTTAATTAGGAATTTTAGTCAAAACTGGATTGTAATAGTTATTTAATATTTAGGGTTTTGCAAAACTAGACTTATTGCTATTCTAATTTTTTCAATTTAGAAGCTCAAAAGAGATTTTTCTTCATTCCTTGCGATTTTAGAGTGGATTTTTTTAAAATTACAGAAGAGTTGTGCAATCTTGGATTCAGTTTCTACAATGTCAGCTATGTTTGTAGTGTCAGATCTAACCTATACGCTGCATCAACAAGTGATTCACCTGATTAGAAAGACAAAAAGATATAATTAAGTTAAATAAATTAAGCCCATTGAAATGTATGGAAGCTATCCAAAAGGGGAGAGTATTGAGGAAAAAATCTTGAACTACTACATTGTAACTTCACAATCATCAAGATATTTTTCGTTCCTTTCCATCCAAACACACTATATGAGGCAAGTAGGGATAATTTTCCACACTGCTGCAATTTGTTGGCCACATAGTTGCCTCGATGGGACAAAAAGTTCCACTATTCTTTTGGGCATGACCCAATCAAAACGAACTCAACTGAAAAAATACTCCATAAATCACTAGCCAACTCGCATTGGAGTAAAAGATAATCTACTTACTCCCTCCCCATCATAACAATGTGTCTTTTCCCCAAATTATCCAAGGTAAGAATCTTCCCCGAAGAGACTGTCTATACTGACAACACAGATCTCATAGGTACCTTAATCCACCAAACAAGGAAATGGGTTTATTGTCACAAGTAATAATAAGAACATTATGAAAAGAGGAAACCTTGGATATCCATTTTCTGGAAGAGGCCCTACGGAGCATGTCTCCACCTACTTGTCTCAAACTAGTGGAATATAGTAGATTAAAGAATGCAGTACAGGTTTTTATAATCAATTGGCGTTTTATGTGTAAAAGAGAAGGAGAATCGGCGGATCATCTTCTTCTTCACTGCAATGTGATTAAGGCTTTATGGGATGAAATCTTTACTAGGTTTGGTATCACATGGATAATGCCTATGAGGGTAGTAGATTTATTGTCATGTTGGAAAGGTATTCGGGGCAATCATCAAATCACGGCTGTTTGGAAGATGGTGCCTCTATGTTTAATGTGGTGCACTTAGAACGAGAGGAATGGTCGCTGTTTTGATAATAGGGAACGTTCAATGGGAGGGTTCAGGGAATTTTTCTTTCATGCATTGTTACTTTGGGCTTCGGCTATTGTATTGAATGTGACTAGTTTTAAAGACTTTTATGATGTTTTTCACAGAACTTAGCTTGTAAGTAGGTTCATCTCTTGTATACTTCCTGTGTACTTGGACCTTGCCTAATTATGTGGATTAATAAAACTCTTCTTAATCAAATAAATAAATAAATTGTGAGCCACTCAGATGGAGCTAACATTCTACTAAGGGAAGTCACCAAATATCTCCAAATGGCACACCAAAGAAGCATTCTTAGCAGGAGCAATATTAATCTAACCACCCAAGGAGGCCCGAACCACATCTACCCATCCTCCAAAAGTACAAGTCAAGCTTACAATTGGAGCTCCTTGAAATCTATAAAGGCCAAGAATTTTTCCTTCCCAAGCAATGTGAGATCCCACTCATCACCCTTCTATACTTAATCAGGAGTATTACAATTATACACATCCAAGAAAGATTCCTTGAGATTCCTAGCACCATACCACACATCATGCTAAAATCTAATACGAGCACAATCTCTCACTTCAAATACGACACGATCAAAAAATTCTTCTAACCCTTTTCTTACGGTCTTCCATACTCCTACCCCCAAAAGGTCCTTGAACCTTCTTAGAACGCCACCCACCCACGCATCCATATTTTGATTCTACAACTACCTCTACAATGCTTATCTTTCATTATAATAATGTGAAGCCACTTCCCGAATAGTACCCAATTGAACAATAGCAGGTTCCGAACTCCGAAACCACCCTCCATGATCGAGAACATACTTTGGCCTAGTTTACCAAGTGAATAGGAATTGCAAGTTTGAAAAGTCTTAATGCATGATGGTTACTGCATGAATAGAAATTATTATCTGATAAGCTGAAACAGAATCAACATAAAGCATAATATCACTGCAGTATAGACAAGAAAGGACAAGCAATACTCCTACATTACCTGAATAAAGAAAATAGCTATGGGATTTCCCCGCAAACAAGATATTCGCACATAGCGACATGGGGTGTAGTTCATGGGGTACACCATGTCACGTCGAGGTGCTTCACAGCGCGGGCGAACTTTAACAAATGTCTCTGGCTGGAAAGAAAAAGTGGATCACCAGATCAAACAACCTCAATGTTAGACAATCAGGCCCTTCTATTCACAGACAATTTATACTCAGGTACTTTCAAATGAGTGATTGAACATAAAATGATAGTTTTCGTATCACATATACCACAAAGTATTCTCATATATTTTTCCTTTTGCTTTTAATGTGAAGGATAAATACTACATCACGAGTAAGCTTCATGATGTGTGAAATAAATACCACATATAAAAATTGGATTAAGCGCAAGTTCAAACCTTCACAACTTTGTGAAAAAAAAAAAATAGCCTCAGACAATCTGACAAAACATCGACTAACTGAAATTTGAAGCACCTAACCTTGTAACGCAAGCCAACTGCAATTTCCCATTCAAGCACAGACTTGTTATAAATCCGTACATGTGATAGCAGGCAAGGCTCCTGCAGAGAAGTAGAAGAAATATCTTAACAAATGTTAATGAATATATTAATACCTACACAAATATTACTGAAGTTCAATCACGAAACTTAAGCAAATAACGGAACTTAATCCCGTGCATGAAATTCAAGTACAGAAATTAGAAACCCGTAAAAGCCAGAAATGAAATTCAAGGAAAGGTACGTCGAGTTCAAGTAAAATCCACTCTTTGGTGTTGGTGCCGCTGGACCAGTGGGTGCGGAGGTCGGAATCGAGGACGTGAGTGGCCTTCTGAGATGGCGACTCCCTCGATGTGGCTTTCACCTTGTAGGGCAAAGGTTTCACCCGGGGCTCCAACTCCATTTCCATGCCTCTCGCTCTCTCTCGCTCTACCCTTCTCTGTCTAACTCACTATCTACGCTATATGTTTGATTTGATTCGACTGATTTACTGTTATAAATTTTTTAAATTTTTATATAAAATATAATAATAATTTAAATTTTAAAATAATAATAATATTAAAAATTAATATTTTAATAATATTTTATTCAATTTATATCTAATTTCAACTCACTATCCAAACCGCATCTAAGGCTCGTTTGTTTTCAAAGATGAGATGAAATTTTTTGATATATGTGTGAATAGTATTAAGATATGTTAAGTATAGATGAAATAAGATGATATATGTGTTTGTTTATAGAAATAAGATGAGATTAGTTTGACTTTTATGTGAAGTATTTATGGTTGTGGTACTCTTTTTTTTTTTTTTTCTAATCAAGCATATTATATATTAAAGAGAAATTACAGAGTTTGAGGAGGGTCCTTTCCACTATCAATATACAAAAACCAACTAGGAATATTATCTATAGGTATGCTGCCAAAAACAAGATTGGTAGCTGCCCACTGCGCAACAGAGTGCGCACATCGATTTTGGGATCGATGAATCTTAACAAATTTTCAGTTTTGATGAAGATTTGATAAGTGCTGGATGTCCTTAATAATAGTTGATATATTCCAAAATGTAGAGATGTCTAGACTTTCAATGGAAGAGATTATTGATTGAGAATCCCCTTCAATGATTGCTAAACCTTGAGTAGATGCCATATTAGCTGCTAGCAGCGCTACTTTTGCTTCTGCAATTAAAGGGATTGTAGTGTGTACCTTTTCTGTTAATATTCCCAGAATATCTCCACTGTGGTTTCTTTGAATTGCTGAGACCACTGAAAATTGATCTCATACTACTTCATCAAAAGAATAGCTTTGATAGTTTAGAGGAGGGGGATGCCAATTTTCTTCTTTGCTTTGTTGATCAACTTTTTCCTTCCACGCATCTTTATAGTCTTCATAGGTGCCCTTGATCTGAATGCTTGCTTCTTCAATTGATAGAGAAGTGTGATTATGAATGATATTATTTCTTTTTCTCCAAATGAAATCTAACATTATGACTGCAAATAACTGGAAGTGATGCCGTTCCTCTTTCTTTAGTCTCAATTCTCTATCCGGATAGATAATCATTTTGATCCAGTCTGATATAGAATCTATAGGCAAATTTGCAAAATTTAGAGGCCAACTGCTTTGTTGCCATAGAATTCTATTGAATGGACATTCAACAAAAAGATGCACTAGTGTTTCTTTCTCATAGCTACAGAATATACATTCTTTAGTTTCTTGGTTTGTTATGACTTTACCAATTCTTGTTCTGGTAGGAACAATATTTCACAGAAGTTTCCAAATCAATAACTTATGACGATCATGGATTTTAAGACTCCACATAGACTTGAAAAGTATCAATGAAGATGTTGCTGAAATGGAACTTGATCTTGTATTGTAGCTTGATATGCTGTTTTGACTGAATATTTCTCATTGTGATTTAAAGCCCAAACCACTTTGTCCTGCTCATATGCTCGTATTGGTAGTGGAATTTTTTGAATTTCTAAGATGCTTTGATGATCAAAGAGAGCTTGCATTTTTTAAACATCCCAAATCCTAGGGTTATTTATAATAAGATCTGAAACTGTAAGATTTGGAAGTTCTAGTTCCATACCTTGTAGTGGCTTTGGTTTGAAATTGATCAGTGTGGGAATCCATGGATCCAACCAAATATTTACTGAGTCTCCATTATAAATTTGGAAACATCGGCCTTTTGTAAGTAGATCTTTAGATTTGAGTATTCCCTTCCACATTGATGAATCTGTTGCTTTCTGCAAAGCTTCCCAAAATGTTGTGTTCCTCAGATATTTGGCAGTTAGCATTGACTTCTACAAACTATTTCTCGGTTCGCTTAGTTCCTATCATGTTTTTGCTATCATAACTTGATTCATCTTTTCCATTAATCTAATTCCAAGACCACCTGCTATCTTCGGTTAACAAATAGATTTCCAAGACTTCAGTGTCAAATTATGCGTTTTGTCTTTCGAGAAACCCCACCAAAATTTTTTGAAAGCTGCATCAAGAGATTTACAGACTGACTTGGGTAGCAGGAATGTATTCATATGATATGTTGGTATCGTACTTACTACAGACTTGATTAGCATGGTTCTGCCTGCCTAAGCTAGTAATTTTGACTTCCATCCTTCCAATTTTTTCTCCACTTTGCCCAGCATTTCACTGTAGTTTTCTTTTTTTTTCCTGCTAAAAGAAGTGGGTAATCCTAAATATTTCATTCTGGCTGATGATGTTTTGAAAGGCAGCCACAGAAAAATAGAAGCTTTTGTTGCCTGATTCGTGTTTCTGGTGACAAACATTGAAGACTTGCTCAAATTAACTTTCTGTCCTGACCAGCTTTGATATTTTGTAAGACATTCTGAGATGTTTCGAGCATTTTTTTCCGTTGCCTTGGCAAAAATGATTGTGTCATTTGCAAATAATAAGTGTGATACCATAGGACTGTTTCTACTGATTCGAACTCCTTCCAGCTTATGTTGCGCTTCAGCCTTTAATAACATTCTAGAAAGAGCTTATGTGACCAGTATAAAGAGAAAGGCGAGATTGGGTCTCCTTGTCTAATGCCTCTCTGAGATTTGAAGAAACCTCTTGGTGATCCGTTGATGAGAATAGAGAATGACAATGTTGTTATACATTCCTTTATCAGATTTATCCATTTGTGATTGAAGCCCAGATTTTGCATCACTGTAAAAAGAAAATCCCACTCCACCTGATCGAAAGCCTTTTCCATATCAAGCTTGATAGCCATCAAACCTGATTTGCCCTTTTTTTTTTGAGGTGACGGAAAAGTTCATGAGCAATAATGGTATTTTCCTTAATGTTTCTACCTGGGACGAAGGCTGTTTGAAGTAGAGAGATGATTTTTGGGAGAAGAATTTTAAGACGATTGGCCATGATTTTGGTTATGATCTTGTAGCTGACATTTGTGAGGCTTATTGGGTGATATTGACTTGGATTATTTGGACAGTTTGTCTTTGGGATGAGAGCAATGTTGGTATGATTGATCTGCTTTAAGAGCTTTCCACTGATAAAGAAATTCTGAACTGCCAGTATGACATCTTGTTTCACAATACTCCAATAGTGCTTATAGAATAAAGCTGTCATTCCATCTGGTCCTGGAGCTTTGTTGTTGGGAATTTGTTTTAGAGCCTCTAATATTTCCTCTTCAACTGGTATTGCATTTAGAGATTCATTCTCTATATCCGAAACTTTCTTTTCGAAGAGATTATCCAGTTGTTCATGAACATTTGGATTTGAAGAGGAATATATAGATCTAAAATGATTAATAAAAGAAGTCTCTATAACATTAGAGTCCATTGACCAATTACCTGGCGCCAGCTTGATTGATTCGATAGCATTCCTTCTTCGCCGGATGGTGGTTGTTAGATGATAAAATTTGGTATTTAGATCCGTCGATGTAAGCCATGTGAGTCTAGATTTTTGCTTCCATAAGATTTCTTCATATTCTCTTTGCTTGTGAATTCTATGTTGCAAAAATCTTTCTTTTTCTTGATTTGAAGGAGTCATATTGGCTTCATGTACTTCGAGAAGTTCACTTTCGAGTTGATGTATATTGTGGTTGATTCTCCCGAAGTGATCTTTATTCCAGACTTTGAGAGCTTCCTTGGTTGACTTGATTTTCTTGCATAGAATATAAGACGGATTGCCGAATTGAGGTTTACTCCATGCTTCACTGATTATTTGATGGCTTAAAGGCTCTCGAGTCTAGAATTCTTCAAACTTGAAAGAAGGTGCTTGACGAATATTGGCTGTGGTGTATAACAAGATTGGATGATGATCTGATGCTGATGATGCAAGATGTTGTAAAGTAGCATCTGAAAACAGTAATCTCCATTCTTGATTTGCAATAGCTCGGTCTAATCTCTCTCGTATGAGCGCTTGACCCTGTCTATTATTTGTCCATGTAAATTTTGGTCCCATATAGCCAATGTCTATAAGGCCATTCCTATCCATAAGAGCTTTTAGGCCCTTGTTAGGATTATAATAGATAAGTCTTCCACCAGATTTTTCATTTTGATTGATGAGGTCATTAAAGTCTCCTAAGCAAATCCAAGGCCTTGGAAAAGCTTGATATAATGAATCTAAATGGCTCCAAAAGCCAGCTTTATTATTCCATTGGGCTGGCGCATAAACATAGGTAATCATCCAAGGTTGATGTGTAGGATCAGAGTAAACTAAAACAGAAATTGCATTAATATTTATATTTACAGGTTCTATTTCTACACCCGGTCTCCACAAAAGAAGCAGTCCTCCTTTTTTACATACTGCTGGATAGTGAACAAAAAGATGGAAACCTAAGCTATTTATAATAGAAATGGTGCGTTCATCCGACACCAAGGTTTCCGACAAAAAGACTACATCCGGGTTATATTTCCTAATATTAGCCCTTAAGTTTCTGATTGCTTTGGGTCAGGCTAATCCCCTGCAATTCCATGCCATTGTCCTCACATGGTCGATGGAGGCATTTTTAAGCTTGCCTCGCTAGCTGTCTTGGACTTTCCTTTCGGGTGAGTTGGTGGTCTACTATATGGACTGACTTTTGCTTTTCCTTCAGATTTTTTTTCTTTGCCTAGAGAACCTGACTGTAATTCTAGAAGAGCAAGTGCCATTGAAGTTTCATCCGAGTGTTGCTTTGTAAGCTTATTTTCAGTTGGATCTGTATGTTCCACTTTGATAAGACGCTGTGACTTTCTTTTTGGAGCTTCAGAAAATTCAAATTGATGCTATCTTTTGGAAGGAAGATTGACTTGGGAATGACGTTAAGCTTTTGTAATACATACAGCTGAGTTCTCACTAAGGACTATTTCATTATAATTGGGATCATCAGATAAGTTATTGTCTATTCAATCTGCATGGGACTCTTTTCATAGTGAAGACTTAAATCTTCTAACAGATGGGAATCCACTTGAGTTGGAAATAATTCCATAGCCTTTTCAGACTCAAGGCGAGATGGAATGTGAGTGGAGAAACTGTATGGATCAGTTGGAGTGGAAGAGCTATGCACTGGATTAACATCTGATGAAGAATTGAAGACAAGTTCGGGCTTACTTGCGTAGAAGAAATGTTGAGGCCAATTAAAGGGTATATATCCTGTGGGCCCATGAATAAAGGCCTTGACTCTTTCGGTGGATCGGAATTAATTTCTGGCCCCTTTCCCAGCCTGAGCCCAATACCAAGACCCGTATATTCCTTCGGCTTGTTATAGTGCTGTAATGTCGTGTATATCTGCTGCTAATGTGCTCTCCATGTCGGTTGGTATTGTGTTGATCCTATGGCTGTGATAGATGGAGTCGAAGCTGAGTGTTGTACCCGAGAGCTCGTTTCCTCTGCCACCTGCGCCTCCAAGCTTGAAGACAAAAGGGATATTTTGCTCTGATTTGAGGTAAGGTTACTAGATTCGGCAGATGTCTGAACAGTGAAGAAGTTAATGGTTCTTGGTGAGGAAATTAATGGGCATTGATCACTGTAGCTGTAAGGACTAACTGCATTTTTTTCCATGGATTTTCCACCCGGTTGAAGAGATTTTGAAGAAGAAATCAATGGTTGCAAACTCAAACTATTGGCTGGAATTTCGTGGATTTGATCTCTGGTAAGTCCATCTTGTTCTTTGAAAATAATCCCCTGTTGTTTGCTTGCATTGAGAATTTTTTTTCCTTTGTTGAGCTTGCCAATTGTAGAAACCGATGTTGAGAGTTTGTGTAAAACTTATGTTTCTTCAAATTGCCCATCACCCGTTTGATGTAATGCTTGAGTGTTATCAAGAGTGGTTTGAAATTCTGCTCTTATCCACGGACCATACACAAGTCTTGTTGGAGGCGAACTTAAGAATCCACAGAAGATTTGTGAGTGACCAAGCCTCCCACATGCATAACAAAAGTCTGACAGTTTATCATATTTTATAGCAATCCATATTTCACGATTATCAGGCCTTGGCATCATGAATCCTTGCTGAAGTGGTTTGGTGATATCTAGCTCAACTTTAATTCGAATAAACTTTCTGAAGGCTAGACCATAAAGAGGATCTTCCTCCACTTTGATTAAATTACCAAGAGCTTTTCCTATTTCCATGGCATTGTTGAGAGTGATATGATCAAGTGGTAAACCATGAACTTGCACATTGAAAGTGGCATGGTTTAGACTGATTTCATTGAGTGTAGCTCCCGGAGACCATGGTTTTAGAATTAGCAAATGCCCTTTAATATTCCATGGGGCTTGATTAAGCACTCTTAGTTTATCATGGGAAGTTCTAAAGGTGAATATAAACTTGTTTATATCCATCTCTTCGATTAGGAAATTTTGGATGAAATTCCAAGAGGCTTTAATGCCAGAATAGATTGCATATTTATTCAGTGGTCTATCGGCAACTAACCTTCCTATCAGGATTTTATCTGATGTATAGCTTGTGCTGTTTCTGGAGCAGGTTGTAGCTTGAGATCATACCATGACAAAGCTTTTATCTGTAGGATCAGAGAGTCGATGTCCATTTGATTAAGAAGATGTAGCAGCAAAGGCAAAGTCTTTGTTAGAATTTGGAGAGGGATTTGTATTCTAATTGTTGTTGTAAAAAATCCTCTTGTGTGTAAGCTGATTGCGTGAAAAAGAGCAACAGTAAGTGCAGAAAAAAAAAAAAAAAAAAGAAGGTACTCACAGCCGTTTATATCAACAAGATTATATTACATTTGCGCTGAAACGGGATGAAGCCCGCTGATGAACAATACAACTATTTTTTCCTAACATTTTGTCGTTTTCTTGGGCTGTGTTGTGTTTTGCTCTTTTTTTTTTCTCCATCCTTTATTAACCAATTATGTGTAATTATTTTTCCTTTTTATCAAATATTTTGTTGAGTCATTACAAATATTTGTAAGAAAAAAAAATACAACCTTATTTAAAAAATATTACACATAATTATTCCTAAAATATATTCATTTTATCAAATATTTTATAGAGTCATTCCTAATATTTTGTAATGATTTTTGTTATTCATTATTACTACACTAGACACTCATTAAGAAAAAAGAGAAAAAAATTAAAAATAAATATGTTGTAAGGATGATAAATAATGTTTTTTAATACCGATGGAATCCACTTATAATTATATTAATTTTTTATGATAAAATATTGGCAAAATGGTTCAAACCTGTGTGTGAACAGTAACAACAAATGGCTTGACTCGTACAATACAGTAACAACAAGTACCAAATGTCAGATTTACTTTTTTTTCTAACTGTACAGAAACTCTTCAACAAGACCAGCTTTTTCTCGGTATAGTACATTTTATAAACAGTAATAAATTAATGAGAGATGAAATGAGATGAGATAAGATGAGATTGAAAATGAGTGTTTGTTTTCAGAGATACTCTAATTGTGCAAAACTTAGAAAAGTTTTCAGAATTTTTAGTTTTATTCCTGAAAGCAAACGGGGCCTAAGAGTTTCGGAGCAGAAAACTTACCCTCGACGGTGCCAAAAGAAAAATCAAACTGGGTTTAGAAAAGTTAAAAATAAGAAAACATAAAAATAACGAAAAGCCAGAAAAAAAAATTATGAAATTAGAAAACATAAAAAGATACAAAAACAAATAACCGTTGGTATAGTAAAATGAGATAAGATGAGTTAGTTAAAAATTGAATAAAATATTATTTTTTAATATTATTATTATTTTAAATTTTTAAAAAGTTGAATTATTTATTATATTTTTTTGTAAAAATTTAGAAAAATTATAATGATTAGATGAGATGAATTGAAATTAATTCTAAATCCAAATGAAGGTTTAAATAACTGAAAACTCTCATTAACTTTGATGTGATGGTCTGGTCATTAATTTTTAAAAATTTTTAAATAAAATTCAAAAATTATAAAAATGTCATATAGTGAATTGAAATGATATAAGAGTATAAGGTGATGCTGTCCCAAATGTGCCCCGGGCCCCGAGCCCCGACTTTACCCCTATATTGCCTTGCTATTATTTGATAAAAAAAAAAAAGTGAAAACACGCACCTAACGTAGGGCAAACTCAAGAGGCACATAGTATTAGGTGGGTTTGGATACATAAACATATCTCATCTCATCTATCTTATCATTACAATTTTTTTAAATTTTTATAAAAAAATATAATAAACAATTCAATTTTTTCAAATCTCAAAATAAAAATAATACTAAAAAATTATATTGAACAATATTTTATTTAACTTTCAACAAAACATCTTATCTCATCTCATCTCATCTGAATTCTCTATCCAAACCCACCGGCATCCCCATTGGATTCTCCATAATTTTCTCTATAATTTAACTAAAAAGTACATTCCCTAAAATTTTTCCCTAAATTTTACTCATTTCAAAAACCTTCTACATCTCATTCCTCATCCCTATCTCTATTCTATTAAATAATATTTCTCTATTTTTTCTTTATTATTATTTTCTCTCACTTCTATTTACAATCTTAACTACTAACTCTTTTATCTTATTATCTTCTTTTCAAATATCACATTCTACTAAATACTTATACGATTTTGACTACCGAATACAGTCATATTTTTCAAACCGAAATCTGTATTATAAAAATAGTAATTTTTTTTAATATGTGTATTTTCTAACGGTAACATTTTGAACTCCTGCCTCTAACGATAATATTTTTTGTCTTTTCTCCAACAATAACTTTTTTTGTCTTCTCTCAAACGGTAACATTTTTTGTCCTATATGTAACGGTAACTTTTTCCTCTATAAATACGCATTCTGCTTGCATTCACATTCTCACAAACTCAAGTCTCATTTGATCTAAAGAACCGAAATTCAATAGTCTCTCCTGATATCTCACTCCCTTAATCAAATGGCTCGTACCTTCTTTCGCAAATTGCTCACATACTTATCCTTTGAAGATGAGTTGGATGTTGTTTTTAATGACGAGGCCGATGGATAGTCATCGAGGCATCGTGCCAATCGCCAACGCCGTAAGTTTATTCGGCGTGATCATATTCAAGGGCACGAGCGCATATTTCGAGATTATTTTTCAGAAAATCCAATATATCCCTCGAATCTATTTCGAATGAGATTTCGGATGAGTTGTCCTCTATTTCTCTGTATTCTAAATGAGGTAGAGTCTTACGAGCTATACTTCGTCCAGAGAAGAGATAATGCCGGAAGACTCAGTTTATCTTCTATGCAAAAGATAACCGCAACACTTAGAATGCTAGCGTATGAGGTTCTTGGAGATTTTATGGATAAATACATACGTATTGGTTAAAGCACCGCAATGGAGAGCCTTAAAAAATACTCTGAGACAATAGTAAGTATTTTTTTCATATAAATATTTGCGGTCTTCAAAATGCCAATGATATTGCTCGATTGCTTGCAGTTGGTGAACAATGGGGATTCCCAGGAATGCTGGGAATCATTGACTGCATGCATTGGAAGTGAAAAAATTGTCCAACAGCTTGGAAAGGTATATACTCCGGCCACATTCGTGAACCAACTATTATTTAGAAGTAGTTAATTCATATGATCTATGGATATAGCATTCATTTTTTGGTATGCCCGGTTCAAATAACGACATTAATGTGTTAGAGAGATATTCTATTTTCACGGAACTTGCCCAAGGGCGTGCTCCTCCAGTCAGTTACACAATCAATGGCAACCACTACCAGATGGGGGTATTACCTTGCGGATGGTATTTATTCCAAGTGGTGAACTTTTGTGAAGACGATTTCATCACTACAAGAAATTTTTTTTTGTCAAAGTACAAGAATCCGCAAGAAAAGATGTCGAGCATGCATTCGGGATACTTCAACAACGATTTGCAATCATTCATAGACATTTCCAAATGTTCAAAGTCAAAGAACTAACAAATATAATGAAGGCATGCGTTATTCTACATAATATGATCATTAAAGACTAGCGTGATGATAGTGAGGGTCCGAACATTGAGTATGATCAACTTGATGATGAAGTCCCCGAACTAATGCGCAATCATACAACTGAGCTTACGGACTTCATTCAACGTCATCATCATATTAGAGACACCTCGGCACATCATCAGCTCCAAGCAGATCTAATTGAACATCAATGGCTATTTATTCCCAACAGTAGACATGTCTCATAATTGATTGGTATTTGATTCATGTTATAATGACTATATTTGAGTTAATCAAATTTCAATTCGTATTTCCTTTATGTTAGTATAAACTATAATATTTTTAATTAAATTTCCATTCGTATTTCCTTCATGTTAGTAGTGATTATATTTGAAGTAATCTGTAATAGTTTCTGAAATTGTAATAGCCAATTTCCTTGTTTCAAAATATCAATTTACACAATCCAAATTCAAAATTAAACTGTCTTAGTATAAATAATATTTTCATTCATCATGGTCTGAAACAAAAAATAAATAAAGAATAAACTTTTTACAGAAAAAAAAATCAATCCAAATGTCCTGTATCATTGCGTCTCGCAATGATTTCCCTCTGTAGTTGTTTGAAATATAACCGTTGCAGTCCGGGCATGTTACTCATGTCTATCATCATAATGCGCTAATCCGCTTCCTTCTTGGCGAGCTCTAGTTTCTCCGCCTTCAACCTTTGTCTTTCGTCCTCTTGACGGATTTTATTTAACTATTTTTTCCTTCTCATTTTCCATCTTCTTGGCATCCAACCTCAGTCTTTCATCCTCGAGACAGATGAAACTTAGCTCTTTTTCCTTGTCATACTCCATTTTTTCGGTCTTGAGACGAAAATACTCTTTCTCCTGAGCACGTGACTCCTCCAAAAGCGTATACTTCAGCTTGCTGAACCCAACAATCTCATGTTCTGACGTGGCTTGGGCCTTTCGTTTTCCTTTCTCAGCTTTCCTTCCTATTGGTCGGTCCAATTCGATCACGTCATTATCTATCACATTATCCGCCAAGAGATCAAAAACTGAATCCACCGTAGCGCCCGAATATTGAGTCGGGGTCGGGGTCGGGGACAGGGACATCGTCTTCCTTCACTTTGGATCCTCCTTTGTCGAATGCCAAATCCATTTAGGTTGGTTCTTTAACAGGTGCCAATAATGCTCGAACTAGAAGGAACATTTCTCTAGCGATGCGTACATAACCTTCACCTTGTTAAACTTGTATGTAAACAAAAAAAACTTTATGTTAAACCAATGTATACAAAAATTAATTATTCATAAAATAAGTAAGAGTATGTAAGGGTGTGCATCCGGACCGGTTTTTTTTCCGGTCCGGTCTGGAACCCGGAAACCCCGGTGCATCCGGCCGTTTATCCGCCTGGATTACACCCGGGTGGTTAATAATATTCTGGATCTGGTTACAGATCCGGTTATGTGACCCGGGTCATTTAAAATGAAAATATCTGCCCCTTTGTTTATCGTCTTCTCGCATTGATTAGGGTTTGCACTTGAATCCGCCTTCTCGAATCCGCTTTCTCATCTCGACGTCTTCTGGAATCTGCCTTCTCGTCTTGAATTCTTCTCGAATCCACCTTCTCTCTGGGTCTCGAAGTCCCTTATGGCCTTCTCTCTCAAGTCTTTCCAATCCCCGAATCCGTTCTGGTCTTCTCTCTCAAGGCTCTGTTCTCTCTCAAGTCTTTCGACCTCACCGAAACACGAAAACAAAAACTTCGAAGTGTTTTGCGTATCTGGGTGAGACACGCAGAGGCTACCATCCATATTCTCTCTCTCTCTAAGCTCTTAAGGTATTTTCCTTTGCTCTGTAAGCTTATTTCGATACCTTATTAGTAGATTTTTTCCTTTGCTTTGTTTTTCACATGGGATTTAGTTTTAATCACTTTTTTATGTAATACTTTGTTTGTTTGGTTTATATTATTTTTCATTTGCTCTGTTTTTCACATGGGATTTAGTTTTCTTGCCATTACAGTGTGTCTATGACATTATGCCTTCTATGAGAATGGAAGGGGACCATATCTAGGTTTTGATGAATGTTTCATTGTAATTGCATGTAGGAGTATGAATAAATTGTATTTCTTGCTTTGAATCTAGATCGAGCTAGCTAAGACTTTATGAGTACTACTGGTACCTACTTGTCCACAGTCTTGCTTTGAATCAGCGGGCACATGATTTTTATTTTTTAAATTTGGTTTATCCAATTTTTTGCACTATTGCTTTATACATTTATCTATAACTTTTTTTGAACAAGAAGTGATTTGATCCTATAATATCAAAACAGGATCATGAGTTTGAATATTAATTTTACTCTCTATCTCATTTAATTAAATATTTCACAAACTGGATACATGCACTTATTAAAGTCAGCTAAAGATGAGTAGGATCATATGAAAACTAGGAACCTAGCAACTCTCTTACCCAGAAAATAATCTGATTCTTATATGAGTGAGTCTCTCAAAGAAGAATCATGAGCGAGAATAATCTCCAACACTTAACCATACACGCAAAATGAAATATAGCTTATACGATGGATCCTTTTTCCAACAGTATTACCAGATAAATTTGCACTTTCACTACGAGTACCCTTTCATTGGCACACGATCTCTCACCATGCATTAAAACTTGCTTGAGAGAATTGAAACAGTGAAGGAAAAAAAAAATAGAAGAGAACTCAAACCAAACGTTAAATATACATGTGGAGTTTGGTGGAGTACTTAAGTTATAGAATTCAGAAATTGGAAAGTTGGGTAAGGAGGAAATTACACCCAATATAATGGTGACAGGAAGAAAACAGAAAGATGGAGGGAAACTATGCAAGCATGCTTGTGGCTGGAGCCTTAAAAAACTACCGACAAACAAAGGGTTATACCCCACAAAAGCAAAGCACCATGCACCTATATACACACACTAACTCCCATGCCATCTCTTTCAACAAAAGTGCCTGCCAATCTTCCCTTATATTTTACAGGAAGTGGTCAGTAGAGTGTAGGAGTTTGGATTCCCAATGTTTTGACTGCTCCTGATTCCCCACCATCATTCATTCAAACTTGACACTCCCAAACCTACCAACTCTTTCACAACTCTTATATGGCAAGAACTAATTTGTATAAGAAATTTAAAACTTTATATCTAATATTTTCTTTTAATCTGATATGTCGGTAGCATTCTGGTTAACAAATAAAGTTATTAATAAATTAAATACATTATTTTAGCTTATATAGTTCCCTAGTCCAATTTTATTTGTGCTACATTATATACTACTTTTGGCAAAGTGTTAATGATGATCTAGACTTGATCATGCTTTGAGGTAGAAATGGTTTTAATTAACTTGTCTCCCATCATATCCCGCTAAAACTGATCCAGATTATCAGTTTTCCCAAAACTGATTTGGAGCTTCACACCCTAACCCAAAGATTATCATGCATTATATATTTCTCTTAAATTAATCTTCATTATTTGATGTGTGTGTATCTAAGATATGTAAGACTGACTCAGTTCCTCAATCATCTAATTAATTGCAGACAAAAAATAAATAAATAAAAAATTGTTGTGACTTTTTTTAAACCAATTATTTGGACAACAAAATGAGTAGACTTGAGGCCATCCACAGTGTGGAACTTATATAAGAGCTAGCAAAAAATTTACTCCCAACGGTTAAAACTAATTAAAACTTCAGTTTTCATTCTTTAAGTGGAATCTTATGTTAATCACTTAAACGACAGATTTGTTTAATTGGCCAAGCTTGTTTGATATTTGCTGTCATTGTTGGTTCTTATTATATTTGCTGAAACATGTACATTGTTTTATGTTTAAAACAGATGGAAGATAGTTTTAGTGGTAGTGTTGGTGGATCAGCTCCTATTTCATTGGACATGGAGGAAAACACTAGTCTTTTAGTGCATTCCTCTATGAATACTCAAAACCCCACACCATCTCTCCCCCAAAGTCAAAAAGAGCCAAGAAGGCTACGAACCAATCTCTTGTATGAGATCATTTTACAAGGGTTGAACCTGTTGATCCCATTGCACCTAAAGCTCGATGCAATTGTTGCTTTAAGATTTATGGATGCCATTATAAAAATGGTACTTCATCAATGTCACACCACCTAAGATATTCTTGTCCGAACTCTCCGATTAGAGAGAATAAAAATCTTGGGAAGGATAAATCACCATCACACACTGAAGTTAGAATGAATGGTAAATGATCTAGTTCTCAAGTGTTAGGACAATATGATCGTGAAAAATTAAAGGGGATGATTTCTAATTTGTTTATCCAGTGTGAATTGCCATTTAAGGTTATAGAGTATACGGCATTCGTTAAACTTTTGGGTTATTTAGAACCTAGACACACCTTGCCATCCCAAACCACCTTCCAAAAAGAGTGTATTGGTTTATACAAGGAGGAGAAGCAAAAGTTGAAGGCATTATTGAGTAGTCAAAGAGTTTGTTTAACCACCAATATATGGACACCGGTGCAAAACAAGAATTATATTTGTGTTACATGTCATTATATTGATCAAAGTTGGGTATTACACAAGAAAATTATTATGTTTTTTAAGATTCCGAATCATAGGGGTGAGACCATTGCTTGGATGTTAGAGTCTTGCTTGGCGGATTGGGAGATTAACCGCCTTTGTACGATCACCGTGGATAATGCCTCCTCTAATGATGTTGCTATTGATCATGCGAGGAGGAATATAAGAGATAATGAGTTCACAATTTTGGGAGGCGAGTTCATACATGTGCGATGTGCTGCACATATTTTAAACCTCATTGTATGTGATGGTTTAAAAATTATTCATGATGCTGTAAATAAGATTAGAGAAGCAATAAGATTTGTGAGGTCCTTACCGGCAAGGCTTGATATGTTTAAAACATGTGCAAATGAGCTTAATATTGTGTGTGGCAAAATGGTGTGTCTAGATGTTCCTACTAGATGGAACTCAACATACCTAATGCTTAGTGTTGCTGAAAAATACGAAAGAGCTTTTGTGCTAATGGGAGTGAAGGAGTCACAGCTTTTGGCGCCTCCGTTTGAAGATTGGCAAATGGCACGTATTTTTATTAAGTTTCTAAAAAATTTTTATGATGCCACTTTGAAAATATCTGGCTCATTGTATGTGACCTCTAATATGTTATTTCAACAAATTTGTACAATTGAGAATACTTTGAACAACATGGGTCAGAGTGAGGATGATATTTTGATGAAGATGGCTTCTACTATGAAACTTAAGTTTGATAAATATTGGGGGAACACGGATAGGATAAACATGATTGTTTATGTAGCTTTTGTCCTTGATCCTCGATATAAGATTACAGCCTTGTCATATTGGTTAAAAAGGTGCAAAGGGGATGAATGCGGAGATAGAATTGAGGCCAAATGAGGCCAAAGTAAGATTGCTCATGAATCGTTTGATTGAGCAATACCACAAGTTTTATGGGTTAGGTAGTGGAAGATCAAATATAGCCCATAGAAGTTCCTCAAGTATTATTGGTGATGACCTAGACTGTGAAGATTTTGATATAGCTCTAGAGCAATATCTTGAGAAGCAAAACAGTTCAGTACTTAGTTCGGACATGGATAGGTATTTGTCGGATGTGATTGAACCAAAAATACCCGAGTTTGATATTTTGGATTGGTGGAAGAAGAACTCATTTAGATATCCTATCTTTGCGGAGATTGCACGTGATGTATTGGGCATTCCTATTTCCACCGTCGCATCCGAGTTTGCATTCAACACTGGTAGACGTGTTATAGACCCATATCGAAGCTCATTAGGTCCAGAGACTGTCCAAGCACTAATTTGCACGCAAAATTGGTTGACTTGTGAACCACTTAGTTCTTGGGAGGTCGATGATCATGTAGAACGCATTGATATCGAAGGTAAACACATTTATTTGTTAAATTTGATTTTTCATTATTAATTTATCCATTTTAACTTAACCTCTACATTTTTTTCTACTTAAGGTAACTCTCTTTCTTCAACTTCAGCAACTTAAGCAACTCCAACTTCAGCTTAATATGCTTGTGATGTTGGTTTTGGTATGTATATAACCCCAAACTCCTTTTTTGTAAGGTGTTTCCTCCAACATAAGTAAGGGTAAATAAATAAGGTCGGGGTATAATCCTCTTTAAAAAAAAAAGGTTCTGTTTTACCTCGTGCTGAAAATTCTTTGACATTATTTCAAGAGCCAATATATGTAGAATATGTCTGTTAATTGTTCATAGGTGATGAAACGGGGCATATTAATTGGAAGGAGAGTAAAACTCGAGTAACCATAAGATTTTCATAGTATTTCTTTTCTTTTGAATGATTGTTAACCATTTCAATGTGTGTGCATGCATGCACAGTTCAGGCTCAAAGATAAGGGGATTGACACTTCCTGCCTCTATTGCAGGAGTTAGAGTGGCTCAGGGTTACCTTACATAAATAGTTGGATGATGAATATTGTCCAGAGGAAACTAATGTGGAAATCAGCAAGGTTGCTAGAGAAACAAGGAGAAAACTTTTTATGTTCTGATTTTCTGCAATTCAATATTAATTTTTATTCACTAATTGCATTTTCCTTAAAATAGATATGTAGACTATCTAGTTTTGAAGTTTGCCAACTTAATAACTAATTTAAACTTAATTTTTATGTAACTACAGAGTCAATAAATAGAATAGCAATGAAAAAAGGCCTCAAACTGACCAGCTCTGATTTGGAGAGATGTTGAAGAATCTTGGTTGAATCCATACAAAGCTCTCATCCTTGACAGAGAAGGATCATCTTGAATCTATTTTGGATCTTTGGATATCGCATGAAGGTACGTTTGAATAATAACTAAACAAAGGAAACTTGGAATTACAGAAAACACCTTTGTAACCAAAAATAAAACTGATTATGTAATGTCTAAAATATTGATGAACTGGTGAATATAGTGTGGGTTGAATATGCCAATGAGTCCCTACATACAGAATAATATACATTCTGTAATCGTATTCATACCAGCAGGCTACAAGATAATATACTTGGTCTAACTTTATCAAAACCCACATTTTTTTCTCTTTTGGCCTTTTGATTCTTCCTATAATGGTTTAAATGACACTTAATAATGTGTTTTTCTTTTGGATTAGACTTATAAGTATTCTGTCAATACAGTGTTACATTTCTCCCTTGTAAATTTCAGTTGCACTGCTTGGAGAAAAATGGTAGACAGATCACGAAGATGGTTTCTTATTGCGCCTATCACAGGTATAGAATCCTTATGTCTGAAATATCCCTCCTTTTATCTTTCTTTTTTCTCAATCACTTGTGCTTAGAATTATTGATTTGAATTGCCTTGTTATCATACCTTGAAAGCAATTACTCCTATGCTCTCTACAGTTTTAGCCTTTTGTCTTTATGGTATCATCTTCATTGCAGAGCTCCAAATCCGGATACTGTTTTGATTATCCAATCTCCTCTTGGGGTATTTTCTGCCAAAAGCCTCCTCCAAAATAAAAAGAAGGCTGGGTCTAGGCTAATTTCATTCAATAGAAAAAAGATCAAAGAAATACCCAGAGAAGAAACTACTGAGCTTGAGCCATTCTCAGCTGCTAGGTGTCGGATCTTTAAAAGATTAAACAATCACAAAAAGGTACTTTGCATGAGATTCTTTGATCCTCATGCTAAATTAATTTTATTTTTAATGGCTCAAACATATACACCTAGCTGGTTCCAAGGTTCCAATTAGTTATACACGTTTGGAAATAGCTCTCGTCCATACAAAGATTCAGGTGGAGTTTTGGATCTGTTTGTTACTGTACTTTGGGCTATCTCCCTGGGATTATTTATGCTGTCTATGCCATCACCAAGTAGTGAACTTTATTATTTTGTAAGCACCCAACATCTCTGATCTCCTCTTGCTTTCGATTTTATTTTTTGTTTTGTTGATTGAAGTAAGATAGAGCAATGGTAGTGTATATATGTCAATATAATCTAATATAGTGGAGGAAAACATAGGGATTGTATCTTGACATCAAGGTCTGTGGTTGGTATAGTGGAAAGAACTATATATGAGGTTTGGATTCTGATGTGTGGAAATGCCTTTACTGCCAAGATATTTTAATATGAAGATTATTTTGTTATTTAAAATGAAGATGATTTGGTGTTCTATCAAGGGCCTGTTTTGAGTCTTAAAGAAATATATTTTATTGAAATTGCATATGGACTCTGGCTTTGATCTCTAGGAGCAGACTTCTGAATAGGCATCTACTGCCCAATAATTCTCATGGTGTTCTAAGTTTGGGTTTATTTGGGCAGGAGCAATTACATGAAAGGGAACAGGCCATACATGATTTGGAAAAGAAGATGAAAGAAAAAGATTGGGAGCTAAAATAAATTGGAGAGCATTTCAATGGCCAGGGCCTTAGCAGCCAGGGCTTTTTCATGGTGAATTAACAGCCCGGGCTTTTTCATGGTGAATTAACACTTAGGCCAAATAAATTAGCTATCACAAATGATAGTGTATATTAATTAGTTGTAATATATATGCAGTACTTTGGCAAGAACAACATACACACTTTGGATGAATGCATTTTAGCCTGTAAGCTGAAACTCCCACATATTGATTTGGATGAATTTGTTTTAAAAAAACCTACTATAAATTTGTCTTTAAAAAAAAAATGGATTAAATCCAGTTATAACCCGGATTAAATCCGGTTATAATCCGGATATCTGGTTATAACCGGATATCCGGATTTAACCCGGTTATCCGCTCGGATAATCGCCCGGTTTTTAAAATCCGGATCCGGATCCGGATTCGGTTGTGGCCGGATATCCTTATCCGGATCCGGATGCACACTCCTAAGAGTATGGATATTCTACATTGTCTTGCCCGGTCATGCCACTTTGATTCAACCCTTCAACCTACGCTAGTTTCACACAAAATTTGTTTGTGGCTTTTTGAATAACTGACCACCGATATATATAAGACTTGATGGTCCGATCATTTATGGTTTCTTTAAATTGCTAGAAGTATTCATAAATTTTTTTCCAAAGTTGGGAGTGTTTTTTGTCTGTTCCCTGGACAGCATCAAAGCAACAATTAAGCCTTGCGGAGACAAGTAACTTGTCTTCTTCGGGGGTGAAGTTCACACCCCTGACTGATTTCCTAACGCCGATAAGATCGTTATGGGGTAGGGGTGGAGAGTCATCAACAGTCATAAGAAAGTTTCCACTTTGCCCACCGTAAGTGGGGTCTAGTTGAGGATCTTCACTCAGGAGGTTGGTGAAGTACGTATGTCCATAGTCTTGTGAATCCATCTCTAAAAATGCATTGAAATGTTAGACACGTAAGTATGAAGTTTGAAATTTTTCCAATCACCGGCTCAGGAACCAAATGGTGACATCTACAAAATTTGGCCACCATCTCATGGTTGCAACAACAGATTGCCACTACTTGTTGGTCGTCTGGGTTATCTAGCCATTGAGGAAATGGCCATAAATTTCATGTATCCCCACCAGGCTTTGTCATCATCACAGCCAAGGGGGTTTAATTTACACATTATTTTTTTATCACATCATAATTTTATCAAACAATGACACAGCAAAAAAGCAATCGAACAGAACTGACCAATTCACATATTCACACAAAACAACAACCAAATAACAATGCAAATCACAATAATGCTAAATAAGAGCATTCTCATCAGGTTCATTCATATTGAATTTATAAATAAATGGGGTTCAGAATGATGTAAATATTGACAGCATGCATAAGCAAGGAGCCATTCACATCGAATGGTTGCAAAACCCCACCCGAACATCCATTACCTTTTCTGGAAAGTACCACAAACTGTAATATGACAATCCGGGTGAGGATTACCCCGCCATATCGATGAGGCCCTATTAACACTTGTGAATTGACCCGCACTATAACACCATCATCACAGCCTAATAACAACCCCTCCCCCGAGAGATACGAAACACTACAAAGGACCCAACAAAACAACAAATTAATGAATGGATAACCATAAACAATGATAAATCACATTCCTTAACCACAAACTCCACCAAATTCTGCTCAAAACCAATAACCCCACAAATTCCGTAACCACAAACTCCACCAAATTCTCCTCAAAACCAAAAATCCCACACATTCCATAACCACAAACTCCACCAAATTCTCCTCAAAACTTCCTTAAAACTAAAAACCCCATAAATATGTGTGATTTTTTTCATCAAATTCTCGGCATTTCAACAGTCAACCAACCAACAGTCAACAAAGCAATGAGAGAAACAGAGTAATTAAAAAAAAAACAGAGATAATTTTCCATAACTTTCTCGGCAGCCAAACACTTGAGAGAGCCAAAATAATACAGAGAAATCAATGGCAACGCATGTCATAAAAATGAGAATCGGTTTCCTCAAACAAAGCCCAAAATCATAAATCTAAACGAGAGTGAAAAAAATTTGCAAATCATTCTAGACGATTCCATAGTGTTTCTTGGCAGCCAAATAGCGAAGAGAGCCAAAATAATACAGAGAAATCAATGGCAACGCAAGAATAAAAATGAGAAGTGGTTTCCTCAAACAAAGCCCAAAATCATATACTGAACCCGAGTGAGAAAAATCAAAACAAAATGCAAATCAGTGAAAGTGACCCATAACTTTCTCGGCAGCCAAACAACGAAGACATCGCCGAGGTAGAGATAGAGTTAAAGACCTTATATTAAAACTTACCTTGATCATGGCGTCGGGAGGAAGAAAAATGGGAAGAGAGAAACAGAGAATGAGAGAGATATTCCAAGAAAAATACAAGAAAATTAGGGAAAATGAGGGAAGAGAAAAACGGTTTTGATTTTGAAGAAACTGAAATCAAACTTACAAAAATTGCCGATGGAGAGGGGCTGCGTTTGTTGGTGTTGCGACGGAGGGGCCAACTGAGAGAGAATGTTTTCGCGGGAAGAAGAAGATGTCGAATGGCGATGGGGATGTGCAGTAGTTCCCCATATATGGGGAACGACTATAGATACCGTATAAACAAATCGCAAAATGGGGATTGGGATGGAGAGAGTTTTTCTCCAAAACCCTAAAATAATCCCTAAATTATGGGGATGGGGAGAGATGGAGAACCGAATGTGGATGCTCTTACTATGTGAAGTTTCACATAGATTCTCATCTCATCTGAACTTTCAACAAAAAGTCTTCTCTCCCTTTTCTATCTAGAAAGGAAGAGGTAAAGTTTTTTCTGGGGGATCACAAAGATTCTAACCTAATTTAGGTCTGACGTGGAAATAATGGTGGACGTGGGAAGAGATAGTTACCACGAGCGGGGTGACCAGTGGTGGAGTGCGAAAATAGTGGTGGACGTGGGAAAAGGCAGTTACCACGAGAGGGGAGAGCTGTGGCGAAACGGTGCTAAGAAGGAAGAACTATGGAGGAGGAAGATGAATGAGCTGGAAGAGGAATGGGGAAAATTGTGTCTAACAGAAGAGGAAGCTCTAGGAATAGAGATAGGAGAAGATTTAACAGAAGAGTTGAGTTATAAAGAGGAAAGAAGCCCAGTAGGGAAGGTCTGTATAGAAAGGAGTATAAACCAGGATGTGATTGAATCCACTCTAGTGAAGGTATGGAGGATCAGTAAGAAAGCAAAGTTTCTGGAGGTAAGTCCAAACATATTCGTTATCACCTTTGCTAATCAAGCTTACAAGAATCGCATTTGGGAGGGGAGGCCCAACCACCTGTTTGTCATAAGGCTCTTTGATGGCTTCATGCCACCGTAGAGGATGAACTTCAATAAGGAAAGGTTGTGGGTTCAATTGCACTACTTAACTTTAGCATGTATGAATGAAGCAAGAGGTAAACCGATAGGTGAGTCTATTGACAGTGTGGAAGAGGTAGATGTGAAGGAGGATGGTAGCAGATGGGGAAATTTTCTGAGGGTCAGTATTGAAATGGACCTAACTAAGGGGGGAACAGTGGGATGGTTCACAATTATCCTTTGGAGAAGGAAAGTATGGGGTGGGAAGAAGGTGGAAGCAAGAGAGAGTAACATAGATTTAGTGTTGGGTAATCAAGAGGTAGGGAGGAAGGACTTGAAGGGAAGGAAAAATGAAAGATGAAAAGTAATGGAAAAAATAAATAAGTTGTAGGAGAAAGGGAAGTTAGTATAGGGATTGAAGGGAGTGAAGAAATATGTGTGAGTGAAGATGAAGCAGAGGAGGTAGGCCTCTCAAAATGTGAAGATACTAATAAAAAGAGCCAGACAAAGGGATCATGGAAAAGGTGGGCAAGAGGCAAGGGCAAGGGAATATCAAATCCAAGTGTATATACATCTACGAAAAGAAACATGAGGGAGGAGGAGGGCAGGGATGAAGAGTTGGAAGGTAGTAAAAAAGTAAAAAAGAGTAGTGTTGAGAATGAAGAAATCCATATAGAAGAATTGGCGGAGGCTGTAACACTGTCCTGCCAATCTGAATGAAAACACTAAGTTGGAACTGCCAAGAGCTTGGAAACCTTCGGACAGTTCAAGACCTTTGTCATATAGCAAAGGAGAAGAGATCCAATGTAGTCTTCTTGATGGAGACTAAGTTAAATTCAGTGAAGTGTAGCAGAGTGAAGAGAAGGCTGAATTGTGAGGGTGTTTTGTTGTTGAACCAGTTGATAGAAGGGGAGATTTAGCACTGATGTGGGATAATATGACAAATGTAGAAGTGATGAACTATTCACAGAGGCATATTAGTACTTGGATAACCAATGAGGAAGGGGATATTAAGTGGTTACTGACGGGATTTTATGGTAAGCCTGATTCAAGCAAGAGGGAGAAGGCCTGGAATTTGTTAGTAGCACTTAAACCTATAGGAGATTATGGGTGGTGTGTAATTGGTGACTTTAATGAAATCCTAACCCATGATGAAAAGAGAGGAGGTAGTATAAGACATGAAAGACAAATGGACAGATTTAGAGAAGCATTAGAGAAATGGGAACTGTTTGACCTGGGTTGGAGATGGACAAATTTACTTGGAGCAACAAACATGAAGATGATTTTTTTACTAAAGAAAGGCTGGATGTTGCAAATGCAAAATGGTTAGAAGTTTTTAATGATAAATCAGTGGAAGTATTAGTAGCAAGTAGCTCTGATCATGAACTCATTCTATTATCTACAAGTTAGGCTGGTAAATGTGAGTGGAGAGGGAGGAAATTGTTCAGATACGAAGCAAGCTGGGCACTTGAGGAAGAGTGTGAATAGGTGTTGAAGGGAGTATGGAGTAATCAACCATAAAGTAGAGAGTAAATGTATAAGGTACAAAAGTTGATGGAAGGAAGCAGAGGGGCTTTAGTTAGATGGAACAAACATTTAAGAGCAGAGAGAGGGAAGGAGTTGGAAGGAAAAACAGAAGAACTAAAACATTTACAATATGGAGAGAATGGGTATAACTCGAATAGTATTAAAAAGATTCAAAGGGAGATAGGAGTATTGCTTGATAAGGAAGATTTGAAATGGAGACAAAGGGCCAAGAGGAATTGGTATTAGTATGGGGACAGAAATGCTAGGTTCTTTCATGCATGTGCAAGCCATAGGAAAAAGAAGAATCTGATAAAGCATATAGTTGATGATCAAAACAGAAGCTTTTCATGGCCAAAGGATGTTGAAGAAGCATTTAAATCCTACTTTGAAAAGTTATTTACTTCTTCTCAGCCATGTGCAGTTGAGATTGAGGATTGTCTGAAGAATCTAGAGATCAGAGTTTCCAAAGAGATGAATGTGAGCTTGTCAAAGATTACACCATAGGGGAGGTAGAAGTTGCTATAAACCAGATGGCTCCACTCAAATCACCTGGGCCTGATGGCTTTGGAGCTTGCTTTTTTCAAAATCATTGGAGCATAATTGGAGATGAGATGAGCTCAGCAGTACTTGCTTGTTTGAATGGTAATGTTTTAAATCCTTCAGTGAACTTTACTCACATTGTGCTTATTCTTAAAACAAAGAGTCTCATATATACAAGTGAGTATAGGCCAATTAGTTTATGTAATGTCTTGTATAAAATTCTATCAAAGGTGTTGGCTGATAGACTTAAGAAAGTATTGACAGATATCATATCTCCCAATCAAAGTAGTTTCATACCAGGAAGATTGATAACTGACAATATTATGATGGCTTATGAAGTCATGCACTCAATGAAAGTTAGGAAAAAAGGAGCTTAGGGAAGTATGGCCATTAAAATAGATATGTCAAAATCATATGACAAAATAAAGTGGGCTTTTTTGAAGAAAACAATGAGAAATATGGGATTCTATAGTAAATAGGTAGAGATGATCATGCTTTGTGTATCAACTTTGTCATACTCAGTAATGATCAATGGTAAGCCAGGTGAGAGAATATTTCCTTCAAGGGGCTTAAGATAGAGAGATCCCTTGTCTCCATACTTGTTTATTCTATGTGTTGAGGGATTAAGCTCCCTGCTCAATAGATCTAATTCTAAGGGGGACACAAGAGGGGTAGCAGTAGCAAGGGGAGAAACAAGAATTAATTATCTATTATTCGCGGATGATTGCATGCTGTTTGGAAGGGCCAGATTGGATAAATGGTTAAAAATATAATAGATGTTGTTTAGATATGAAAAAGCCTCGGGATAGTTTTTGAGTAGAGATAAGACAACCATTTATTTTAGTTCCAACACTAGAACAGAAGACAAAAGTGATATTCTAGTAGCAGGGGGAGCAACAGTGAGGGGTAACTTTGAAAAATATCTTGGATTATCAACCATGGTAGGCAAATCAAAATACAATACATTTAGAGGTATTAAGGAGAGGGTTTGACAAAGAATAAATAATTGGAAAAATGTATATCTGTCTGCTGCTGGAAAGGAAATCATGATAAATGCAGTATTGCAGGCTATTCCCACTTATACCATGAGTGTCTTCAAGATTCTCAAAAAATTGTGTTAGGAGCTGAATGTGATGTGTGCAAAGTTTTGGTGGTGTATTCTACAAAAGAATAGTAGTGTGCAGTGGAGGAATTGAGAAAAGATGGAAAACTAGAAAGTGAAGGGAGGATTAGGATTCAGAAACTTAGAGAGTTTCAATATGACTTTGCTAGCTAAGCAATGCTGGGGATTTATCAAGAATCCTAACAGTTTGGTGGCAGTGATCTACAAAGAGAAATACTTTAAAAAAACATCCATGCTGATACTAAACTGGGAGACAAATCATTACTTATTTGGAAGAGTGTGTGGGGAGCTTTGGGACTGTTGAAAGAGAGTCTGAAATGGAGGGTGGGTAATGGTCACAAAATCAAAATATGGGGACACAAGTGGTTGTCCAAACCAGTTTCCTTTAAAGTTAGTCTCCAATATCGATACTGAATGAAGATGCAAAGGTGAATGATCTAATCAACCAGCAGAATAATGATTGGAATGATGAGTTGATAAGGAGTATATTTATTCAGGAGGAGTCCATGGTTGAGATTATGAAGCAATGTGATTGTGATGGTGTTAGTTTGTGTTGTACAAAGTTTAAGTGGACTTTGGATTTAATGTGTATTTTGTGTTGGTTGTGTCTATTGAGTTTAAATGGATGATGGATTGAATATGTGTGTAGTATTCATTGTTAATAGGCTTATTGAATGAGAATAATGTTTGTGAAGGTTGGGATATTGGGGAGGCTTGTGATGGTGTTGTTTGTTGTTTATTTGATTTAAATGGATAATAGGTTTAAGTGATGAGTGTATATTAATTTAGTTGAAGAGTTGGCTTGATTTTACTTGATTGCAATTGTTTATGGGTTTGAATTACATGAGGGTCATGAGGTGTAAGAATTGGACAGGTTTTAATGTTTAATATTTAATTTCATTTGTAGTTGATGATTGAGTATAGAAATGGGTTATAATTGAATGATTATACTTGTTTTTGGAAAATTCTACCTAATTGATTGTATTGAGATGTTGGCTATGAATGTATGAAGTTGGGTATCTCAAATTTTCTTGAAGTGTTGGGTTAAATGGAGTTGTAGTGGATTTTGAAAAGCATGATAATTTTGTTGGTTTTAATTGGGCAGATTTTGTATATTTAATGCGTTGACTATGATAAATTGTAAGAAGTGATGTATTGGATTGACTAAGGAAGCTTGTTAGGAGCTGAATGTGATGTGTGCAAAGTTTTGGTCGTGTATTCAACAAAAGAATAGTAGTGTGCAGTGGAGGAATTGAGAAAAGATGGAAAAATAGAAAGTGAAGGGAGGATTAGGATTCAGAGACTTAGAGAGTTTCAATATGACTTTGCTAGCTAAGCAATGCTGGGGATTTATCAAGAATCCTAACAGTTTGGTGGCAGTGATTTACAAAGAGAAATACTTTATAAAAAAACATCCATGCTGGATACTAAACTGGAAGACAAATCATTACTTATTTGGAAGAGTGCGTGGGGAGCTTTGGGACTGTTGAAAGAGAGTCTAAAATGGAGGGTGGGTAATGGTCACAAAATCAAAATATGGGGGCACAAGTGGTTGTCCAAACCAGTTTCCTTTAAAGTTAGTCTCCAATATCGATACTGAATGAAGATGCAAAGATGAATGATCTAATCAACCAGCAGAATAATGATTGGAATGATGAGTTGATAAGGAGTATATTTATTCAGGAGGAGGTAGAGCAGATTTGCATCATTCCTTAAAGTAATGCAAGTACAAAATATTAATCGATATGGAGCCCTTTAGAAAAATGTTTATTCACCGTAAAAAGTGCTTATCATGTGGAGATTGAGAGAAAAAAAGTAATTCAGGGAGAAACTTCAAAGGAGAGTAAGATGGATGGAAGATGAAATAATATATGGGAGCTAAATGTCCCTGGGAAAGTGAAGATATTTCTATGGAAAGCAGGTAATGATTTGCTTGCTACAAGAATGAACTTATTCAAGAAAAAGATTGTGGATAATCCCTTCTATCCCATTTGTCACCATGAAGATGAGTCAATGATGCACTTGTTATGGCAGTGTCTAGCAGCAAACGATGTTTGGGCAGGGATGATAAATTCAATACAGAAGTGAAAAATTGCAGAAGATGATTTCCTTAGCTTGTGGGAGAAGCTTAAGGAGGAGGATCACAAATGCAGAATTGGAAGTGACAACAACAACAATGAAGGCTTTATGGATGATAATGAATGGGTTCATTTTTTACAACAAGTTTAAAAGTCCTATTAGTGTGATTAGATTAGCAAGGGAAAGTCTCCAAGAATACCAATCAGCCATCCAGTTGTTGAAGAGGGCCAATAACACAACCATCTCAGAGAGGAAGAACCATCATTGGGAGAAACCTATGGGAACATCATTTAAGAAATAAAGAAATATCGCTATGATAGAAAAGAGTGGAAGGTGAGATTTGTACATAGAGAGAAAAACATAGTTGCACACACAATAGCAAAAGCAGCTCTACAATTAGATTATGAGAGAGTATGGATAGAAGAAGCAGCAGAATTTGTAACTCATGGTCTGGTGAAAGACAATCTTTGTAATGAATGACTATTTAGCTGAATACATGAGGTTTATTTAAAAAAAAAAAAAAAAACTCAAGAGGCACATTTTAGAAACCTAGCATTTTTTGAGAGTATAGGTAATGAAAAACTTTATTCATCATCCCTACACTATACACCATACATGATTTTTTATTTTTTTCTTTAACAAGTATGTAATGTATAGATGATAAGTAGAAAACTTCAATTAATTTAACAGGAATAAAACCAAAATAAATAAAACTAAAAAATAAAAATAAGTGTAATGTATAGTGTGTAGGATGATGAGTAGCAAAACTCATATATAATACGTACCATTACTTTAAAAATGAAAAAAAAAAAGAAGAGAGAGAGAAAAAAGGATCTCTCACTGCCCGTCAGTAGTGAGGAAGGAAAGGCCATCTAACTTTAGTATCTCTTGATTGCCTGATCTAGAAAGAGGGCATCCCAATTTAATTTGTTGATTGTTTAATAAATTAAAATGATTCACTTGAAATATGATAAACAAGTCTGTGTGATGGTATTTTATAGAAATTACATATATATATATATATATATATATATATATATAATATGTATAAGTACAACCCATCAATAATTGTGTGCTTTAGTTTCACTAGCATGTACGTTGAAGATTTAAATTATGATTGTTTGTAAATAACAATAATAAAAGAGAGATGTTGGAGTGCAGCCGGAAGTCGCAGCACATCATAGGTAATTTTTTTTTTTCACCCAATACACTTAGTGTGTGGCGGCTATTATGCACAGTAAGCTGCTATTTATATTTTCTCATAATAAAATTGAGGATCTTATTTAATAAATTCATTAACTATCACGATTTTATCACAGCCCAAGGAAGAAACTGAGCTATGGGCCAACATTCATTAACTATCACGATTTTATCACCACCAGTCTCTACGCTATCAATCCAGGGAGAAATTCTTACATCAAGCCAGAGAATCAGGGAGCTAGTAGAACAAACACGAGAAAATCATAAGGTTTTCCAGCAGCATCTAAATGATTTCAAGAACAACTTTACAGAATAATTAACCCATTTGGAGCACCAGGTTTGTGCGATGCAAGAAGACGAAGAACGAGTAGTGGACATCCACCCAAGCCAGCACCACCATCCTGAACCCCTTAGCTGAATCTGTAACCCTTTTATACAGGACCTCCTTCTCCACCATCCGAACCCCCAACATTTACTCCCAACCCCTCACGCCCCAGTCCCCAATCCCCAAAACCCACCGCAAGCGCATCAACAATCCTTTCTCAAGCGACCCCAACCGCTAATTAAGCCTTGGTTCCACCACTAGCTTTCCCTCAAGGGACCTGGATGTTCATCCATAGTTGATAGGGAGGCAGAGGAAATTGATATCCATAGCACCATATGGGAGTTTGACCCTGATGATGTCGATTTTCATTGCCTCTGCTCCTCATTCTTAGAAGCTTAACCCACTCTCCAAACCTTCTAGTTTTTGGTTTTTTCCTTGTCTTCCTTTCGACACTATTATCCCTCGTCATTGTTTCGCATGCAGCAACCTCTATTGAACCCGACTGAGCAAGACGATGCCTACCAGGTCCTCCACTCCATCAACCCCACCATCGCTTGATGCTCCCTCTTCTCCGACGACTTGTGCTCCACCGCCCCGCACGGTGTCGTCTATGACTACTTCTCTGACAATGAAGATGAGGCCAACGAAACGGTCCATGCCACCTTGCTCACCTACGGTACTTCTCGGACTGCGCTCCCAACCCGCCTTGCTCCCCAAAGTTCTCCGCCCTCAATCAACTCTTCTTCACCTCCTTCAAGTTTCTCTGCAAGCTCTTTTTCTACAAATGCTTCAACAATGCAACGCAGGGTGTTTCATTCTCTCATGTCACTTCGTCGAGTTTCTTGTCCACTCTCAAAGAGCTCGTGTTAGTCGATAATCCATCTTTGGACGGGCCTTTCAGTGGCATAATCGGGAATTACACAAGCTTAAGAAGGTTCTTTATGACAGGAAACAGAGTCTATAGGGATATCCCAAATGTGGTTGATGTTTAACCATGTGATCTTGAGTTTGATGCTTGGATCTGTTTTAGGACACCTTTTTAAACCATGTGATGTTTTGGTTTGAAGATCACATCTTTATAAGTCATGGATCAAGAGATTGATCAAAACCAATTAGAAACACAAATCTGTTTTGAACTTAGAAGAAAAACCAAAAAGTTCAAGTATGGTTTTAGTGATTTTGATGACTTTTGTTCATGATTCAAAACATGATTATTCTTAAGAATATGTTATGAGTATAGTAGAAGAAAACTTTTGGTTTAATCATGAGTTTTGAAATTTGAAAGAATTACAACAAAAATAAAAGGAAATAGCCTTTGTAAGTTTCGGCCCTATAGAGTTTTAATGGTTGTGTTTAGTTTTAACCTTTTATGAATTAATATTTGAGTGAGTTTTTGGAGTTAGGATGCAAAATCCTTAAGTTAGGGGTAAAATAGTCATTTTCCCACATGTACAGGGTAAAATGGTAATTTTACTCTAAGTTGATATTTTTCCATATTCCTTATTGTTAGTGATTAAATTCTAATTTTTAGAAATCACTACTTTCAGTTTCTCGTGATCGCACTTGAGTTTTGTCTAGAAGCACGAAAACCGAGGTAAATTAGCTTTTAACTTACTATCAGTTTAATGTGTATGAGTGATAAGTTAGGGAACTAAAGTCTATGTAAGCATGTTATCATATGTGCCATGCCAAGTCATTACATATTTATCTGTTACACAGAATTTATTCTGTCACGAATTATTCATCTGTCACACAAGATATTCTGTCACGTATTACTATACATTGCAAGTATGTCATGTTAAGTTAAGTTTGACATCTGTTACATGTATTGCATGTCACGTAATATTCATTGTCACATTATGCTATGTTACGGAATATTGTCTCTTACATGTATGCCATGTTATGAAATGTTGTCTGTTATATTTATGTTTCAAAGTATGTTATGTTTGTCGTCTTACGTTCATGTAACGTTACGCTACATCAGGACTTATGGCTTTTATGTCACGTTCATGTCACGTCACGTTATAAAATGTCATGTATGCCAGTTAAGTTATTCATGTCAATCACGATTCTAAGCGCTAGGATAGGGTAATATCCTAGTGGACTTTGTTCACGCTGGAGTGTCAAAATAGGTGTGAAATTCCCTGGGTTGACGAAGTACAGTCAACAGATTGCGAATAGGGCCTAACTAGCTGGTCACCGGAGCGCGCCAGGCAGTAACGCTGATGGTGCCACACATTATATTACGTGTTTCCACAGCAAGTGTGGCACAAACAAATAAGTCATGGGGCCACAACAACTGTGGAGCATGAAGTATGGGGCCACAACAATTGTGGACCATACACTACGTGAGACACAATAATTGTGACACGTAGAATACTTGGGGCCACAACAACTGTGGAGTACGTATTAACACACTCACAACTGGTATAGACACCTGTGTTGTGATGCAGTAATCGGCAGGGACACACGGCTCAAGGGGACCCGTGTAGCACCCATATGGTCACTTTATTAATTGCGTCTATTGAATAAGATTCCAAGTTCATGTATTTCACGTTTAAGTCATGTTTCACATTATGTTATGTTCAAGTTTACGTTCACGCAATCATGGTAATCCCATGAGATAAGACTACTCTATCATGGTGACCCCATGAGACAAGAATATGTTTCAAGTTCATGTTATGTTATGTTCACGTTCACGTTATGTTCCAAGTTCACGTTCATGCTATGTTTCAAGTCCATGTTATGTTTCAAGTTCATGTTCATGCTATGTTTCAAGTCCATGTTATGTTTCAAGTCACGTTCATGCTAAGCTTCAGTTTCAGTTTAAGTTATGCCAGTTATGTTATGTTGTATATTAAGTTATGTTATGATTACTTATGATTTGATTATGCATTCATGCTTTTAATGTCATGCATGCATCATTAACCTGTGTGGAAGATTCCTGTTAACTTCCTGAGATTTGTAATCAAATCTCACTGTGGTAGTCCCAACTACCATTCCCCCCGAATGATAGATTTTGTTACAGGATCTGAAGGAGAACAAGGAATCGACCAACTGGAAACGGTCGACTAAGCGACGGTGCGACGTAGATAGTAGTACAGTAGTTACCTCAGATTACTACTTGTATTTGTGGAGTTCAATCTCCAGCACTCTTTTGATCACAACCATATGGACTATTATTGTGATCTTAGTTATTTAGTATGTCGTTAAGTATGAAGTATGTTTTAAATATTTGGGATATTTCAATTTGGTGCATAGTATTATTAAAGAAAAAAAAATTATCCGCTGTGAATATTGCATAATGCTAGATGCATGTTAGAAACATTGCATATTATATATCATGAACGGGGGACAAGTAACCTTGTGTTGCATGTCTCGACACTTCAAATGTCTGTCCGATCCCAAGCGGAATTTGGGGGTGTCACACAGATCACAAGGATGGGCGTTACAGGAGCGCCAACTTCAGGAACGTCGAGATCAGGATCGCCGGGCTCAAAAGTAGTAGGCTTGGGCACGGTCAGGAAGACAGGACCCGTGAAAGTACCAGGGATCTCTTTCCTCCCCAACTTGGGGCTGAACGCAACTGTTGTTTCCTCGAGGCCCCACAAATATTTCTCGAGAGTCCGCGAACATACCTGCGAACTCTCCAGGATGTGGTCCCGCATCGACCTAAGACCCTCAGCACACCCTACCCCCACGTGAGATCACGAACGCCCGGGACAGGTCGCCCTGAAGATTTGTAACAAGTCGCTCCATCAGCTGGCCATCTTCCCTCGCTTTCCCCTTGAGCCTCTTCCGACGGCGATTAAGCTTCTCGTTTTTCCTGCTCTCATCCTCCAGGGCAAGTCGTACCCCATCAGCTCTTTCTCCAACTTCTCCCTCTCTTCCCTCTCACCGCGAGCACACCGAAGGGCGGTCTGGGTCATTGCACGAAGGTCCTAGTTTTCCTGCTCAATGGCCTTCTGACCGTCCACAATAAAGGCCGCTAGCTGAGAGGCCGACATGGAACAATCAATAAAGGGAATCTAGTAAATAGTGAAAGAAAGGAAAAAGACGGGAAAAAAGTCGCCGAACCTCATGGAAAAAGCCAGACAAACACTTGGCGACCTGGCTGATAGCTTCTGCATGACACCCCCTCATTTCCAACCAGGCTAAAAGGGGGATAACTTTTATTGAACCCTCAGCATCAAACGCTTGTGCAGCCGCCTCGGTCTGATGAGCCCCGTTGACAACCTCGTCAGCACGCATTCTCTCCTTGGTGGGTGGATCTCCGCACAAACAACTCGAACCTGAGCTGACTACAACATCTAGAAGGAAACCACCTTTCGCTTGGTGCTCCGCCTAGGCAGGCGAATCTTCACGTGGACCCCCCAAACCTGAGCCGACTACAATATCCTGAAAGAGATCACCTTCTACTATATGCTCCTCCTCCACGACACGGTTACTGGAAGTCGCAGTCGCCACCCTCTCAATGACAACGTCCAAGCCTCCAAGCGACTCAAGATCCTCCCCACCTGCCACGGAGCCGGGACCCCCTAAGAAAACCTCGAGGGGAGGAGACCCCCGGAGAACGCTGCCCCACGACAGCCTGTTAAGGAATCTCGACTGCAAAAACTCCCCGGAGTAGGGCGTTAATTTCACCTGTTTCTAGGAGCACATCACAAGCATCAGTTGGTAGGGGTAGCACTATAGGAACCTCAGCCGAAGGGAATTTCACCGGTATGTCCAAGGACTCCAAGGAAAAAGGTCCTACTGGCACCTCCACGCCAGCAGGACAGCGGGACGCCTCCACTGGCGTCACCGGGACAGTAGAACGGTGGACCTAAAGTGTAGCCGACGCCTGCCCTTCAGGAATCAAGGCTCTAGAAGGGGGTCTGCTGTTGGCTCCGACCCCCTCTAAGCGAAGTTTCTTCCCCTTGCCTGATGAAGAAGGGTTTGAGGGATGCTTTCAGGTAGGAGTGACCTGAGGCTGGACAACAGTCACCCTATCATCAAAAGGAACGTGGCTAAGGGGAGGCAAAGAAACCCTTAAGCTCTTCTCAGAAAGGAGGGCTTTTGAGAAAACGTTGCTGGAGTTCTTCACCCACTCCCTAACGATAGCGATAGGCCACAACTCGGCAGGGGTAGCCGTTGGACGCACCGCCTTATCTTCTGGAACCCTTCCCCAGTCATCTCAAATCGGGAACTCACGACGGTTCACATGAGCCACCAGAAACTCACATCCGCAGCTGGACACGAAAAAGAACTTTGTAGACCAGTCCTTCACCTTACGATACCGCGACTCCAGGTTGACAAGGGCATGCATCGCTTTGAAACTGCAGACGTTCCCCTTCTGCCACAGCACCTTGTGAGTAAGGAGCAACTCACAGCCGATGGGGTCGGCTTGCTCCCGGTCTGATTACAGCAAGGCACGCCACCAGATGATACTACAACAAATCAAGAGCCTCCAAGCATTAGGGTGAAGCTGAGACGGAGCTAGACCAAGATAATCTAGCAAGTCACGAACGGGGCGAGGGAAATGAAGCCTTAAGCCACAGGAAAACATAGAAGGAAAGAGGGCAACTCTAGAAGAGTGACCCTCAGCATCAAGACACCTACGTATGGGCCAGGGACCTCGAAGAACACCGATTCAGGCACTTGGTAAGTAAGGGCCAGCGTCACTGCTTGAGCGTTGGAACGCCAACTGCTGCCTCAGAAAGACGGCTTCACATCACCAACCTTTGGAGTGTCTCCCCCACTGGAAGCCGTGGGTCGGGCGGATTTCTCAGAGGCCATTGACAAAGAAGTAGAATGTAGTGGAGAGAGGAGAATAAGTGAAAATGAGGATGAATTGGGAGAACAAGGATGACATGAGGATTATGGTGTGGTGAAAGGAAAGAAGACTCTAATCCAAATAGCATTTATATAGGAGGAAAGTAGTGGTTAATCTCTCATGCTCCGTGGTAGAAGGGAGAGGTATGAGACGCTTCAAATCCCAAAAAATACACACCATGAAGCGAAGTAAAGGAGAAGAGCTGCTTGACGCCCTTGATACTAATACAACTGAAAAGAAGCTATCAAATTCATCGAGAAATGTGCCGACAAAAGTGAAAAGGAAACGACACCAGGGTAGCCAAGCAACGAGGAACCGCCTCAAACTTCAAAGCCGTGTACACGTCAACAGAGGGACCCCGGCCTCAATGACAAGGCGGGTATAAGATTAATAATAATTTCCACCGTACTATTTTGATGAGAATTAGCGGGGTAACTGTAAAGGACTTTTCTCTCTTCTGTCTTAGCGGGCCTGAGAAAGGCGACTAAGGGAACAAGAAGCGAATGCCCAGCCCATGGGTAGACTCCCCTAGACGCAACCTCCATGAGGTAGCGTACTGCAGGGGATGTGATTTGCCGACCTGGTGACCCCTCGATCAGTATCCAACCCTTGAGTTCCAGTCTGCGTAATGGGCGGAAAGTAAGGGGGACGTTTGATCCTCTGACATGGAAGACATCAACAGACCACAGGACACCTGTGGGGTAAGGTAAATTGGGGAACCACACCGCATTAATAGCACCACTACCTGAGCTACATGTCACATTAATGACGCCGTCGCAAAGACACACCGCATTAAATGACTCTGACAAAAGGAATAGTACGAAGAACATGGAATCCATGGGGGCAGACATGATCTGTCCCCCCAAACTCCCGGCATAAATAGCAAGTCTCAGGTACGAGAAACTCTCTCTGATCCATAGACTCTCTTACTTATTTATAAACTTCCAAGTGACTTTACTGACTTTTGCATCGGAGACTCCCTGGCCCCAAGGCAACCCTCTCCCAGCTGCCTTCTTCTTTGTTTACGCAGGCCTAGTTCTGAAGACCTGAGTTGCTGGAACTTGGCCCAAAGGCTTACGAAACATGACATTAACAATTTGAATAAAAGAAAAATAGTAAATTAAAGTGCGTGAACAGTTACGGGTGACGTGAGCCACGTTTTTAACGTAATGAAAAGATGAATTTTCTAAAGCCCACACCCTTAGTGGGGTAAGAGAAGTAGTGACCCTAGGGTTCATCCGTTGGCCCCAAACTAGCGGGGTAGATTGGAAGCACAAGCTGATGAATTTCCCATGTGCATGCACGAAGGAAATTAACTGGATAACTGGAAGAGATATTTATATTTAGGGCCATCGAGACAAACAAGTCCATGCGTTGGAGAGCCCAAGTTTGAGACATCAGGAGTCGAATCAGTTCTGCAAGCCTAGAGATTGGATCTTTAACTACATGTTGAATAATATGGTTAATGGATAACTTCTCCGACAGATCAGGAAAGCTATCCATCAATTTATTCGGGGGTTATCTAAGATAAACCCTAGATCTTGCAGTTATCAGCATCCTTATACGCCTATAAATGACATCTAAAGGTAACATATGTAGGATTCATTCAGATACACATATTGAGAATATTTCTCTCTAACTTAGGCATCGGAGTTCTCTCAGACATCCAGTGCCGCAATCTCATTTATTGCAAGTCATCCGTGTAGTTGGTGGTGTGAAACACGTCCTTTACACTAACTAATTTCAATTAATGTAATTTTCAAATTTAATAAGATCATAAAGAGCTATCATTAACCCCTAATGATGTATTAAATAATTAAGAGCTTATTTATTGTTTTCACTTATCTCCATTTTTTTCACTTAGCAAACTTTTTGTGACCCTTTGTGAAATTTCTCTCATTCCCTATGCTTTTATACAACTATATACTTTTCATGATCCTTGTATTAGCATTGTACGAAAAAGATTCATTCTAAACAAATCCTAATTAATGTAAGTTTTCATTTATTTAAGATATAAAGTTAACATGATCATATATTAAATAATTAAAAAATATATATCTATAATTTATTTATTTATTTATTTATTTATCAATAATTAGATATCACATCATGATCAATTAAAAAAATAATAAAATTTTTCAAAATAAATAAAATAAAGAACCGATGGATAATAATATATAGATTTTGTCAACATTGGTCGTTAGCTACCCATCAAGAACTACTAAAAACCAATTAATTTATTATTCTTCAAGGTGTCGACACCTCATGTGTCATACCCCCAATACATTGGAGTTCTCACCATTCGTGGATATCATCTCCATCTCTGTTCTTCCCATGCTACGAGACAATGAAATAAAAAATAGTACCTCTGTATCATCGTAAACATATCTCCATGCAATAATCTTCCATCCCTCCTAAGAACATAATCTACAACACATTTCAAGCAATGGGGAGCGGTCAAAAGTGGTTTTTGATACAATCCAATAAACCGATTGCAAAACTACGATTGTATGCCGCAATGGATTATTGTGTGCTACATTTTGCTGGTTTGGATTGGCGGAAGGGGAATTTCACTGTCTCTTTCTCTTAATCCTTGATTAGGAGAAGTGAGAATATAGGAAAATAACAAGTGGAAGATGGGTCGAATCACCAACAAGCGACCGTCAGTGGTTGTGTAGGTGAGTGTAGGTCACGCGCCACTCTTGGTGAGAAGAGGTTGGTTGGATCTAAGAGATCCGAGGCCGTTGACCCAGATGGTGGCGCGACGATGCGTGAATGCCACGCTCGATTTGAGCCGTGCGTGAGACGTACATGCTACTCTTTTTGATGTGGCGAACGTGGGTGGCCGAAAAGCAGTAAATCGGCGCATCTCATTGCTATTGTTGAAAGAAAAAAAAGAAAAAAGAAGAGAGAGGAGGGTGGAAGCCTAAAGGTGTAACCGGTCCGATTTAGTTCGATTTTAGACATTTTTTAAAACAATACTGGTATAAAGATTTTAGAAATTTAATAATCGATATTAGACCGATTCACCACCGAAACCGAAACTTCCGATTTCAGTTTGGTCTAGTCCGATTTTTTTAGTTTTATGGATAAACAAAATCATACTCCAAAAAAACTTTAGTAAGTGATTAACCCATATCCTTCATTTTATATTATATTAAATTATTAATTTTAAGTTATCATATGTTATATTAATTTTATGTTATAAGATTATTAGACATGAATATTAAAATAATAAGATTTTAAAATTTTATGTTATATTAATTAGCAATTTATCATATAATATAAAAAACCGTATAAAAAATATTTTATATAAAAATTTAAAAATAATATATATGTACCGGTCTAGTTTAGTTCGAACCCTTGTTCTAAAAACCAAAACTGGAATTGGACTGGTTTTCAATCGATTTTGCTAAATAAGAATCGGTACCGGACTCACTGGTTTCCCCATTTTTTTTTTTTACAGCCCTAGTGGAGTTGAAGCTCCACCCGCTCTGGATGGAGTTGAGGAAAGTTTTTAGGTTTCGGCTGGGAGGATTTTCGCCCGGAGGGAAATTAAGCGTTTTCCACCCTTGAGATACCTCGAAAATGGGGGGATTTTCGACTCCATTTGTTTTGTTTTAAAACGATTTCTATAAATACTTATCTTTTAGTTTTATCTCCAAAGTTTTGAAACCAATTTTAAATCTTGCTCAACAATAACAATTCATTATTTTAAGGATACGTTTGGATGTTGAGGTGATCTCAGATAATTTATAAATAGTAAATAGTAATAAAAAATGAATTGTTTGTGAATAATAGTAAATAATAGTGAAGTAGTCTCAACCTACTCTCCTTTATCTCCTCCCCTTTCGTCTTCTTTTTCTTTTAACTTAATATTTTTAAAATATTTTATTTTTTAAGTTATAATATTCTTTTGAGATTTTTGAATTTATGGTTTCTTTCTTTTATCTATAATTTTCATTATAATTTTCATTGTACGAAAATGTTCAATTCTAAACAAATTCTAATTAATGTAAGTTTTCGTTTACAATAAGATATAAAGTTAACACGATTTTCTCTTGATACGATATTAAATAATTAAAAAAATTATTTGTAATTATTTATTTATCAATAATTTAATATCATGATCAATTAAAAAAATAAATCAAAACAAATCAAATAAAGCACCGATGTATAATAATATATATGAATTTACTATGCATCAGCCACTATTTATTTTCACACCTCACACTTATAATTTTTTTTTAATAAAATGTGAGGTATTTTTCATAGGATATGAGAGTGTTTTTTATAATATGTGAGATGTGGAATAATGAATAATGACCGATGAGTAGAATTTTTCAATAATATATAGATTTTGTCAACATTGGTCGTTAGCTACCATATGTCGATCAAGAACTACTAAAAACCAAATAATTTATTATTCTTCAAGGTGTCGACACCTTATGAGAGTGTCAAACCCTCCCGTACATTGGAGTTGTCATCACCATTCATGGATATCGTCTCCATCATCTCTATATTTCCCATGCTTAAAAGACATTGAAACAAAAGATAGTACCTCTGTATCATCGTAAACATATCTCCATGCAGTAATCTTCCATCCCCTCCGAAGAACATATAATCTACAACAACACAGTTCAAGCAATGCAATTAATGCCGATCCAATCATCAATCCCACGATCTTCTTCTGATCCATCCCTCTCCACAACAATCTGCTCTCGCTCTCGCCTGCCTAGTAATTCCAACCACTCACCATCTTCAACTCCTCCATCAAAGTCAAAATACTCTCTGCACTCCCCAATACTAGAAAGGATTATTAATGGCATTAAAAGCCAATCCTTGGTGGCCTCCAGGCGTTCGTATTTGAAAGAGAAGGATCTTGAGGCTCACAACAGAAGAATTGCCGCCATTAATGTCGACGACGCTTACTCCAATTCCACTCCATATTACAAAGGAGTGTATTATGATTCTCTAATTACCAAAACGCCAAAACTGACTTCTGGAATCAGTTCTGGACGCAAAAGTGACTCAGTCAGTGTTGCTACCTCTAGCTCTCTCTCCACCTTCATCTTTAGAATTCGAGATCTGAGTTCTAATTGCTTTAGTGTTAAAATTAAGAGAGATGAGACCAGCAAGCCTGCAACCTATGCCACGATGAAATCTGCAGATCGCAATCCTTTCTTCCCTTCTTCATCACCATCAGCATCGTCACCTAGGGCGACTGTGACAGTGTTGAAGGAGATGAGTAAGATTGCTGAAGAAAGGAAGGAGACGTCGACCGTCGGCGATGTCCATGCTTTGTTAACTAAGGAGAAGCCATTGAGGGAGAGAGTAGCAGAACCCGCAGCCGTAACAACTGTACTAATGCAGCCATCCAAATCCAATCCAATGGCAAACATGTACTCTTTCTTGACTCAGACACCATCAGCATCGGCAGCACCAAGGACAAAGACGAGGGTTTCGAAGGAGATGAGTGAAGGAAGGGACGAAATCATCGGTAAAGGCGATGTTAATGATTTGTTAGTTGAGAAGAAGCTCTTGAGAGAGAGTGCGGAAAAACCCGCACCCAAAATACCAACCGGTCTAGTATTGCAGCCATCCAAATCAAAAGACCGAATCATAAATGAGAAAGATGGCAACAAAAAGATGAGGAAAAACCGCGAGTTTGTATGGGCAAACAAGTACCAACCCAAGGCCTTGGACGACTTCATTTGCAATCGAGAAAAAGCCATGGAACTACTAGCTTTGGTTAGACTTTAACCTTTCCTTATTCTGCTTTAATACATGTCTCTGATGTTTGCTATATATGATTTTATTGAACTGCTATACAGTTACAAAACCAGGAATTCTTTGAGTTATTATTTTCATTGAAATTTGTGTTTGGTAATTTTTAGATCAGAGAGGGAGGATGTGGCCATATTATATTTGAGGGGCCACCGGGCGTGGGGAAGAGAACCATGATATGGGCTATGCTTCGAGAGGCTTTTGGACCTGACAGAGTACAGGTACGTAGTAATTAATATATATTTTTGTGTGTTCAAAGAGTGCTGGATTGAATTTTTTTTTTGTTTTTTTGATGAAAGAACTGATCTCATTAATCATAAGTGTCAAATACATCAGACTTCAGGAACATAATCGAGTAAAACAACTACATCATTTCTTTTGTGACTATAGGTAAAATACATGAGGGGCATGTTTCAAGATCATAGATATCCTCTGAGCAACCAAAAGCAGTTTTTGTTAGATGATGTGCTGCCATATTAGCTTCTCGGTTGGTATGTGTAACTGACCAACAGGCATAGGAATTCAGAATCTCTCTTGCATCTTCTACCAGGCAGCCACCCAAGCTCCAATTCTTTGTGTAATTCTTCAATAAATCCACCACTTGCTTTGAATCACCCTCTAGACAAAAATGTGTTAGGCCAACCTCTTTGCAAAAAACTGCAGCTAGGAGCATACCGTATGCTTCAGCATCAAAAGAGGATCCTTTGAGATTTCTGTGTGCCTGTAAACCTCCAATAAAGAAACCATGGTGATCTCTGATGAGAACTCCAATTCCAATTTTCCTGTCCTTTTGATTTACAGCAGCATCCCAATTGACCTTAAATAACCCCTCCTCAGGCTTTGACCATCTTGGAAACCCTGCATTAGTTGTGAGCTTGGCCCCTATGTCCTCTGTGAGAGCTTCCCTATAAGCTACCAGTTCTGCTTTGGCCAGTTGGTGGAGAGCATTTGGGTGTTTGAATTCTTTACCAAGAAGAGTATTGTTCCTTCTAGTCCATATGCCCCTCATAGTTGCTGCCACTTCTTCTAGTTCCTCTAAGCTGAGTATCTCAACGAGTCTAGACCATATATAAAAAATCAGATCACTTTGCACGGATAGCTTTTGCACCTTTTTCACTCCCTGACCCCACACATCTTTAGCAGCAATACATCCCCACAGCACATGACCAGAGGTTTCTGCCTCCTGCTTGCAGGTCAAGCATGAGCTGTGTTCCACCACTTTCCTCCTTCTTAGGTTTGCTAGAGTTGGTAAAGCCTCATTGCATGCTCTCCATAAGAACATCTTGGTAGCAGGGGTTACTCTTAGCTTCCAAATGGTTTTCCAAGCCTGTTTTTCTTTTTCTTTACCTGAGGTCTCCCCTTCCTGATCACACTCCAACACTTTACTGAGATGGTAACCACTCTTGACAGTGTAAAGCCCATTTGTAGTGAATTGCCACACTAATTTGTCTTCTCTCCCCCTCATACTAATTTGCCACACTAAAGACCATATGTTAACTTGTTGGCCATTCCCCACCCTCCATATGAGACCTTCCTTTAACAAACTTAGCCCTGCATGAATGCCTCTCCAGGCAAAAGATGGCCCTGTCCCCACTTTAGCTTCTAACAACCCCACCTTACTAAAGTACTTCTGCTTAAGGATCCTGCCCACCAGAGATTTTGGGTTTTGTAAAATTCTCCAACCTTGCTTAGGAAGTAAAGCAAGGTTGAAACTCCTCAGATCTCGAAAACCAAGTCCTCCCATTTCTTTGCTATGGCTGAGTTGCTTCCAATTGACCCATTGAATTTTGGAACTATCTTCATTGAAGCCCCACCAGAATTTCCTGAGTAATTGGTTTAGCTTACTGGTGATGGAGATTGGTATCATGAACATACCCATAGCATAAGTGGGAATGGCTTGAAGAACTGCTTTGAGAAGGACTTCCTTACCTGCTACAGAGAGAAATTTGTTTTTCCAGTTGGAAACTCGACTCCATGTTCTATCAATAAGAGTATGAAAGGATGCCACCTTTGCTCTGCCCACCAATGCAGGTAGTCCCAAGTATCTTTCAAGAGTGCCAGATGATTTAACCCCTGTAAGCTCCAAAATTTGTTGTTGAGCTGCCTGGCCAGTGTTTCTACTAAAGAAAATAGAGGACTTGTCTTTGTTTATCACCTGTCCCGAGGCCTTCTCATATATGTCAAGTATGTTGAGCACATGGCTGAGTTCCTCAGCTTTAGCTTGGTAGAAGAGCAGACTGTCATCTGCAAAAAAGAGATGGTTCACTGATATTGGAACTCTTCCAATAGGGACAGGAGTCAAATCACCACAGGCTTCAGCTTGGTTTAAAAGAGCAGTGAGAGCTTCTGCACATAAGATGAAAAGGTAAGGGGACAAAGGGTCCCCTTGCCTAAGGCCCCTTGAGGGCAAAAAGGACTCTTGAGGCTCCCCATTTACAAGTATAGAATAGGAAACAGATTGGAGGCAGGTCTGAATTAATGTAATCCACTGAGGAGGGAACCCTATCTTGATCATAATAGCTTCCATAAACTGCCATTCTACCCTATCATATGCCTTACTCATATCTAGTTTCATAGCCATAAATCCTCTTTTACCTTTCATTCTTGAGTTCATGGTATGTAGGATCTCATAAGCTACCAATGTGTTATCAGAAATGAGTCTCCCGGGGACAAAGGCACTTTGGTTAAGGGAGATGAGCTTAGGCAGAATAGCCTTCAGCCTGTTGGCAATGGTTTTGGAAACAATTTTGTAAACAACATTACACAAACTAATGGGCCTGAAATCAGTAACTTTCTTGGGGTTTTTAACCTTAGGAATGAGGGTAATGAAGGTGTCATTAACCTCCTTCAGAGAACCACCCTGGTTTAGTACTTTGAGTGCAAAATTACACACTTGCTCACCCACCACCTCCCAATGCTTTTGGTAAAACTGAGCTGGGAATCCATCAGGGCCAGGAGACCCTAGTGGATTCATCTGAAAGATAGCTTCTTTTATATGTTCTTTGTTGAAAGGGGTCATTAACCAGGCCTGCATCTCTAAGTCCAGTTTTGAACCCAATGCAAATAGGCAGTTTTCAAAATTATTGGGGTGTGTAGAAGCAAATAGAGAAGAGAAAAAACCTGTGAATACACCTCCAATCTCTACCTGCTCAGTTACAATCCTCCCTTGTGAGGCCTCAACCCTTTTAATATAATTGGTCTTTCTTCTCTGACTTGCCTGCATATAAAAGTAATAAGTGTTCCTGTCTCCATGTTTGAGCCAGTGTTGCTTTGCCCTTTGGCGCCACTTCAAATCATTTTCTGTCATAGCAGACACCACATCCTCCTGGGCTTTTTTCATGCAAGCAAGATGACTGCCTGAGCCAGATTCTTGTAATTCCCCAATACTTTGTAGCCCCTGTGTGATGTTCATGTTCTGCTGCTTCTTTGTTTTTTGCTTCCAAGCTAGCAGCTCCTGTTGGCAAGTATCTAGTTGTTTTCTCAGGTCACTAGCCTCACAACTTGATCTAGTGTCCCTCCTCCATGCCTCACTGACTACCTTTTGGCATTCTTCCTTTAACTCCCATGCCATCTCATATCTGAAACACACTCTTCTTTTCCTTCTCTTGTGGCTTGTTCTGCATGTTTCAATGAGGAGAGGTGAATGGTCAGATTTAACTACTGCAAGAGCAGTGCACGAGCTATGCTTGAAAGTATCATTCCATTCCTTATTTCCCAAAGCTCTATCAATCTTTTGCTTTGTGAATTCCCTACCAGCCCTATTATTAGACCATGTAAAGCTTAGTCCCTGAGAGTGAATGTCATTAAGGCCACAAAAGTCAACTGCTTGCCTAAACTCCTCAATTTGTTTATAGGGTCTGCTTGCTCCTCCCATTTTCTCCTTTTGGTGAAGGATCTCATTGAAATCTCCAGAGCACAGCCAGGCCATGGGCCTGGGAGGTTTGATCATCTTCAAAAGTTGCCAACTGCCTCTCCTTTTTCCAGTATCTGGGTGACCATAAAAACCAGTAAATTGCCATGTTGGTCCACAGTCATCTTCCTGAATCAGTGCACTGATATGCCATCTAGTGTAATTAATCACTTTGACATTCCATTTATCTTTCCATAAGAGAGCAATACCACCACTTAGTCCCACACAATCAACTGCAAAACAACCATCCATCATTAGAGTTCTCCTGATCCCTTCCATTCTTTTAGTTCTGCTTTTAGTTTCCACAAGGAACACTAACAAGGGGCACTTTTCCTTAGATAAATTCCTAAGGACACAAACTGACCGAGGGTTCCCAAGCCCTCGGCAGTTCCACACCAAAATACTCATTGATTTTGGCAGGGCTGGAGACCAGCCTCTGCCTGAACCAGTAAGTATTCATTTGTGCCAACAACTCCCTTACTCTTTTTTGAGACCGAGTTGCTATGTGTCTTCCTTCTCTTGCATCCCCTTTGGTAGAAAACTCTGGCTGGCCTGTTAGGGGTATCAGCCAAAGGGGTATCACCATTGCCTTCCTCATGGATGGCTCTTTCCCGAGCCTTTCTTTTCCACCTTCTGACAGTGCTTACCAAGTCAACCCTACCAGGCTACATGATCATTTGCACTAGCCAACTTGCATGACTCCATATCTTGTCCCGAAACCTGCTGCCTAGGAACATCAGCCCTCCTAGTAGGTGCCACCCCCTTCCTTTTTAAACCTTCCCACTTTCCATGATCAAAGGTGGGGGGCCATTTTCCTTCTTTGCACATAAAGTCCTCTTTTGGTGTGTCAGACCCAAAGGAGGACACATGCACGTGTGTTGACTGCAGGCCTTCAGTGAGTTGATCTTCCATCTGATCTTGTACCTGGACAGGATCAACTCCTACTGTTGCTTCTTCTGCTGGTGGTTGGGATTGGACCCCTTGCTTCTTTTCTTCCTCATTTTCCGCTAGGGACGTGTCCTGCTTTCCCGCCAAAACTTCCACTTTGAGAGCTTTGCCCTTGCACCTTGGTTCTTCACGTTCAACACGATCCCTATCTCCTTGTTGTTTACCCTTGCGGTGGTTTCCACCTCCACCACCACCGTACCTACGCCTATAAAAAATGGTTGTGTTTCTGGGTTGCCCTCGTAACCAGGGGCCAAACTGGTATGAAGCTTGTTCATCGCCTTGTTGCTCAGCTCTCAGCCTTGTGCAGTTCCTTCCTTTGTGAAAAAGCACCCCACACTTGAAACAAAAGCTCTGTAATCGTTCGTATTTTAAGGGAATCCAGTGTTGTTTTTCACCTAGCATCAACCATTTCTCTCTCAGAAGAGGTTGATGGAGATCCACCGCTACCCTTACTCTGAGGCACCTCCCCCAAGCTCGCCCATCAGCCTCGGCTTCAATTCTGATAACATGACCAATTGCTTCTGCAAACTGCTGACCAAACTCTTCTGTCATGGTTGCTAACGGCAGGTTATGCAACTGCACCCAAAAGGGTTCAAACCGAAACTGTAATGCATGAATGGATATTGTTTCATCCACTTCCATCATGGTTAGAAGGTGTCTATAAAAAAACCATGGACGTCCACTCAAGACTCTCTCTTTATCTATCAGCTTTTGGAATTCTATCAGAAAGCATTGTTCTCCCAACTCCTTGAAAATAACCCACCCCTCCAACTTCCATATTTGAGACATTGTGACCCTAAATCCCTCGCTGTTAACACTCTTCTCAATTAAGGCCTTCCCCACCAGACAGTTTTTGCCCCGTGCATCTTCCTCAGTATAGGTTTCTGGGTTAACATGAAAGAAAGAGCTTTCCTCCTTGGAAAGATGTAGCTTCGCCCATTGCGATGCTAAGTCTTCTGCTTCCATTACAAACTCACAAGCAAAAATCGATACCACAGTGCTCACATGAAGTGAGACGTAGACCTTTGAGAGTAAACCCAAGGCACTGGAACCTCACACTTCCTCTTAGAGAAAGGGAGGCACTCTTCCACTGGATTGAATCTTAGAATGATATAAAGAGAAAAAGAAGCGAGAAAAAATATCCCTTGGTAGCTACAAGATGGGAAGTTTATTGCTTGTTTGTCTCTAAATTGGTTGAATACTTAGAATGGAATAAGAGAGATCAGACCAAGTTATAGTGAGGTAAGAAAGGTTGTGATAGCCCATATGATAAGGATAAGGGTAGGTGGCGTATGGAATCCCACATTACTTGGGAAGGAGAAGTTCTTGCTCTTTATAAAGTTCTAATAAGGCTCTAATTGTATCATTGACTAGTCTTTTTAGAGTATAGACTGTAACGCCACGTTCCCGCAGGGATCAAAGAGTTACTCCCTATAACTTAAAACTCACAACTCATTAATATATTTATAGACTCCAAAATATAACGTCATCAGAATATTACAAAATCTCTTAATAAAATTCGCCACCTCTCAGAAATCTTCTATGAGTAATCCACTATGCTTGATTATTTCACCAATGCTCCATAATCCTGATCCTTAGCTGGACTATTCAAAGTCATCTGAAAAATGTATGGAGATAAGGGGTGAGTTATCAACAACTCAGTAAGCAGATGACATATACTAGTGTGTAAACATGAGCATTTTTACAGAGTTCAGAATGCATAAAACAAACATTTCAGTATCAATATGCAAATCTCAACAATACATATTATCAGAAAATCAGAGCGACTTTTCAAACATTTCATATTCAGAAAACCAACTTTTCATATTCAAAGACTCCTTTGGTACAACATGACTGAACATCTTCGTCTTATCATATCATATCAGAACAGAAACCATGTTTAACCTCCGTGGTAGGGTTGTGCATCCTACAGAAAGCCAAGTAGAACATAAATCACCATGTTACCAAAGCGATTGCACTCAGAACAGAAAACCACTATTATATCCCGTGGCGGGCCAGAGGTCACTATTATCTCCCGTGACAGGGCCAGAGGTCACTATTATATCCCGTGACAGGGCCACATATCAAAGCAAAAACAGAATCAAAATCACCATATCAGAGTCGGAATAGAATTAGAAAGTCATGCCAAAGGTTTTTCAGATGCCACATCATATCAAAACAGAGTACTGATATTCAGATAATTTCACAATTTCCAAAACAGATTCAGAACATCTTCACGTCACATGCGAAATTTATCAAATTTTCATATTCACTCATTTGTCTCAGTTCAATAACAGAATGCCAAAAATAAGCTCATGTTTACACCAGTCATGACAGAAAATACTTTCTTCTTAAACAGAATCTCATGAGTAATGCAGAACAAATATCTGAGGTTGTTTTCATAACAAAACATGCACATTTTCCAAAAAGGACCTCAGTTAATTTTATTTGATGCAAAGTCTAGCATAAGAACCCCGCTTACTTGGACTTCTTAGCTTTTTCAGAATTTTCCTCAAAGATGTCGAACAATAATTAAGCGTCACCTATAAAATAACCACGTAATTCTCGTAAATTTTCAATTAATTACGTAATTTTCGTAAATTTTCGATCAAACATGTATCTCAATATTCAAACCTGAAATGCTAAAATAACATATTTTCTTAAACTTCTAAAATTAACCTAACCCTTAAAAATATTATCACTTTCTAATTTCATCAATAGCCACTTAAACGAATTCATACCGAAGAGAGTAATCGAATAAATATTATGATAAATGAATACTGATGTTTTTAAAATACTAAAGTACCCATAACATATTATAGATTAATAGAATACTCTAGCTACTTAAAATCTCATAAAATATGGCCCACTTAAAAAAAAAATGAGTTCCATTGAAAACTAAATAGTTCAAATTAATAATATACACATATTTTTTAATGTATAATGAAAACCAAGCCCATTCATTTAAAACACAACCAATTAAAAACAGACCATTAAAACAAAATCCATTAAACTAAATCCACGTAACAATATATCTGAAAACAGAGCAACATGTAAAAACACTTAAAAACAAGTTTGAGGTATTTTATGGAAAAGTCAAAAACCAAAGGTGTGATGGCAATTTCGAAGTTACCAGGAATATCATGACCATAAAGTTTAAAACTACATGCTAATATTTTCAAAGAGTGCAAAGTTTCTGCTTGTTTATAGGTAAACATAAAACTCAACAAAAGGAAAAAGGAAACCAAAAGAGCGGTGCGACGAGGCTCACCGTGAGGGAAAAAAGTGGTCGCGACAGCACTAGGCAAGAGAGGGGCATGTGATTCAGAGAGAGAGAGAAGAAATCTAAGAGAGAGATGAGAGGGAGAAAACACGGAGAGTGAGCGGTAGAGAGAAAAGAGAACCCGGAGAGAAAGAGGGACTTACGTACGGTGGATACGGGAGTAGCATGACCAAGCTACGGCCGTGTCTTGTGGCCGTTTCCAGCGATAAACAGTGGTTGTCAATGGAGGTGCGTGGGGTCTTGTTTCTTTTGGTAGTGTCTGTTTTTTAGATGTAAAAACAAAGGTGCCTAAGAAGGCCAAGCAGACAATTTTTGGTTGTCAACGGAGGTGCGTGGAGTTGGGCGGTGGGCCGGCGATGGTGGCCAGACGTGGTGCAATGGTTACCCGCGGTTGCTGACCTCCACGTAAGAGCGGGACGTTCTCACGGTAATGACATGTTGCTGCGGCTGGGGCCGTGACGGAGGTGATGGCGCACAGTGAGGCGTTGAGCCTTGGTGATGGTTGTTTACTGGGCGTCAGTTTTACGTGCGTGGAGATGGAGGTTGGCGTCGAACTAGGAGGGGTTGCACGATGGTGGTTTCTGGAGGCTGGTTGCAGCGACGATACAAGGCAGTTTTCAAAATATAAAATGAAACGTATATCTATATGGGTGATAAGAAAACCCTAAAGATTGAAAAGAAAAAGATGTGCATGGGGTAGTGCCGTGCGTGGGAAAACAAAATAAATAAATAAAACAATAATAATTAAAGTCCAACAATAAAAAATTATTCATTAAAGCAAAGTGTAATTTAAATGCAAACACTAATTAATATCAAGAAAGCACATCAAAGTATATTTCACAACTTAAGAATTATAAAATAAATCCAACGAAAAAATCCGATAAATTTTAAAACAAGAAAAATAATATTTAAATTAATTAAAATAATCCTTCACTCAAAAAAATACACTAACAAAAAAAATATGGGGTATTACATAGACCAAGTGGTTTAGGCCTTCTATTGGGACCTTACAAAGGCAATCAATCAACCAACCATAAGAAGAAGATTGAATGACGAGTCCTCTTCAGCTCTTCTAAGTTTCAAGTTAGGTTCTGTAGGGAAAGTAACTAACATCGAGATTAGCAAAGTTTTAAATTCCAATCGTGGGACCGTTGTTGGTTAAGTATTGAAAATTGAATATTTTGATACTGTAATATTCGGATGCATTGTTTTGGGATAGCCAATATATATATAAAATGATGCTGTGAATAACATGTTTTCTTTGTATTTTACAGGTGAGGGACGAATGCAAGGCATTTAACTTGAAGGTATTTTTTTTTTATCACATGTCCAAATGGAAGTTATTCTTGTTTAGTTGACTTGACAAGACCTGTCAGCTAAAATGATTATGAAATATGATTTTTCTTCCCAACTTGTGCAAATGTTGGGCTTGATGTTTAATTTGAATATTCATCTACAAGATGTATTGAATTTGGGGTCTTCAATCCGATGTCTTGTGTTTGGTCATAAGTCAACTAAACAAGAATAACTTCCACATAGTACACCTTTATATTCCTCCCAATACATCAATTGAACATGGCTTTTACAAACCATTTGTATATGGCTCAAATATTCTTCAATCTAAAGAGCATGATCACCATATAATAGTACATCCATGAAAATAAAGTTCAATAAGAGATCTATATATGAATGGCAATGGAAAACTATATATCTTAGAACAAGTATTGTTCAGGTCAAGATATTCTAAAATCATCCTCCATTAGCTACTTGCCTTCTTGACCATGATAGCATTGGCCCATTGTTCAAGAGAATTCATCTCTTATCTGGTTCGCTTGAAAATTTCTCTTTTTTCTAGAGGGAATTTTGACCCAGAGCTTTGAGGGTGTGAATTGTGACAAAGGTCTTACAGGGTATTTATAGGGTTCCAAAGGAGGATTAGCATTAACAGCAACGTAATCATCAAGCATGCATTTAGGAGAGGTTTGGCCTCCAAGATTGACTCTTCTCGGTCCTCTTCGATTATGCTTACTAGATGAATATCCATCTAATATACATAATAAGCAGCTTCTAGCATGTATTTAAGCTCCTACATTATAGGGATTGGTTTTACATCAATTTTCAGCTAATCCTCCAAGACACATGCATTATTTGCATTTATCAATTCATGTATTATTTTCTCCATGCATGCTTATTACTTATTTGCAAGATTATGGCCATAGGGATTTCGTGATTGCATATACATCCATTTTCGACCCACATGCACGAATTGCCACCCCTGCTATTATGGCCACCAAGAAATCATCATGTGGATTTTCCTCACAATCCCCCCCCCCCCCCCCGGACCTTGAGATTTTGGGTCCGGTCCGGTCCACCAAGTAGATTCTCTTTTACCTTGTAGGACTGGCCTGCCACTGGGAGTTAGGCCCCGTTTGGATATAATAAGTGTTTTATCTCATCTCATCATTACAATTTTTTCAAATTCTCATACAAAATATTATAAATAATTCAACTTTTTCAAATCCAAAAATAATAATAATATTAAAAAATAATATTCTAATAATATTTTAGTCAACTTTCAATTTTCATCTCAACTCACCATCCAAACGGCACCTTAGACTCATGGCCCCTTGGCTAGAACCCTCTTTTATCCGGTAGCCACTTGGCTGATTTATGAGGAAGGCATCCTCAATTCTTTCTTAGTCTCAGGGTAATGGGACCAGCCATTATAATATAACTAAATATTATATGAATCATTCATTGAAGGGTAGGAAAGCCAATTCCAAATATAAGTCTATTTATAGCTTGGATAACATTTTCTGGTCAAAATTTAAAAAACAGAGGATCTTTTTGAGTAAAATACAATGAAACTGATATGGTTTTCTACTTTACATATGATAGAAGTGAAACTCTTCCATCCATGAAACAATTTGGAGAATTTATTGAAAGTATTTCTAGTCCTAACAGTAAAACTTCAAATCATTTTCCTTCTTTTTGGCTTTCAGTAATATAGAAACTGCTTTTGGAAATGAGAACTAGACAATGTGTAGACAAGTTTGATATTTTTATTTTGGTTTTCTAATAAAAAGGAGTAACCTTTAGCCAAAACATATGACAGGGTGAAATGTTGGGTAAGATCCAAGTAAATGTAAAGCAATCTCCCCAGCACATTGAAGTCAATCTCTCTGAACTAAAGGGCTATGAGAAGCATGTCGTTGTTGAACTTATCAAGGAAACACAAAATATGATTTCTAGCAAAGGTTTGCCTTGTGACTCTGACAATTGCCGAGGTAGATTCACAAACTTTCAAAACAGGGTTTCAAAATGCTATTGAAGTAAAGTCCTACATAGATATTCATTGCCTTGTCTTTGCAGCAATTATTTTATACGAGGCAGAAAAGCTATCTACAGATGCCCTACTATATATAAAGTGGCTATTGGAACGGTATAAAGGATGTAATAAGGTTTTCTTCTGTTGCTCTGATCTCTCAAAACTTCAACCCATCAAAACAATTTGCACAGTTGTTCAGCTGGTACCACCTTCACGTAAAGAGGTTAGAAATTTTCTATAGATTTCTATTGGTTTGCCAACATGTATATGCATGGTTGACTAGAGTTTGATAAACACATGCTAAAAATTTCTAGATTGTTGAAGTTTTGGAGTTCATAGCTAAACAAGAAGGCATAGAATTGCCACATCGATTGGCTGAAAAATTTGCAGAGAAGTCGAAAAATAATCTTCGTCAAGCCATTCGATCATTTGAGGCCTCTTGGTTGGCCAAGTAAGAGTAATCTTCAACCATTCATTATGCTTAATCATTTTCCTTGCTATCAATGTGTGATTTTGTTTTTTTTTCCCCTAATTACGTGTGATTGCAGTTATCCCTTTCAAGAAGATCTAGAAATTTTGACTGGATGGGAAGAAGACATTGCATATATTGCTAAGAATATAGTAGAAGAGCAAAGTCCAAAACAGTAAGCAGCTGTTTTGCCATCATAGTTACATAAATTAAACCACGATATTGGATGCCTAGCTAACTTGTAACGCAATTTGAGTTGAATATAAAGTCCAATTTTGTAGCTGGGATCATTTTCTTATCATCATTTATAAAGAAAGATCTCCTATCATCTTCTACTAATTAAATTGATTATTTCTTATTAATCTGAGGTTATATATGATTCGTGGGATGCTTCAAAATCTCATAGAGCATGATGTATCCCCCGACTCAATGTTCAAGGTAAACAAGTACTGTTGAATGCATACAGCTGTAGCAGAATCAATGTGTCTTGTATTTACATCATTCTAATGAAATTTTTTTAATATGGATGCAGTTTCTGGTAAAAGAGCTAAAGAAGCATGCACGAGAGGAATTAAAACAACAAATTGATAAACTGTATGAGGAATACAGTGTATGATCTTAGACTTTGTGTATTGAACCACTGATCACACTTGTTTCAATAGGAAAATTTCTTTTCTTTCTAACTTGTAGCTTGTTTTCTTGTCTCTAGAGGGTTGATGAAAATTTATTTGAAAGTCAGAAATTGGCCCTTGCAAACAATAAATCCGAGGAAACTGGCAAAGGAGTTCATGAACCAATGAGAAGGAATATTGTTCAACAATTTCTGAGGATCGAAGGTAAAACAACTGCTAGTTTGTAGTATATCATGATGTTTTATGTCATTCTTATAGCCTCATGAAATACTTTCCTTCTATTGTGATGGCCTCACCAACATCAATCTAATAAGAGAGAGAATGTTTTCACCTTAATGATAGAGAATAAACAACAATTAAAGAACACTTCCCTCATTTTCCTTTATTGTGACGAATTTCTTTCTTCCATTATCTTTCGCAGAGTTTATAGCAAGATTCATGAGCTGCTATAAGTCATCAATCACAACAAACAAAAGTGTGCAACATTGAAGTGGGACTTCTTGCTTACCCTTAGCTCAGTCAAATTATCTTATGTGGAAAATATGAATAAATGGCTGCTTAATTTCATGTTTAGCAAGCTTGAGACAAGGACTTCGAAAAATAAGGAATCGTCCATATAGTTGTTTGTTTTAAGCATTATTCCTGTAAATGTATATTCAAAACCAAATAATCCAATCATGAAATTGGATACACTCTGCATAATTATAAGTTGGCAAGAGGCCTATGTAATGTATGTAGAAACTGCGATGGGCATATTAACCAAAAACATCATCACAGGTTCTAAGAATATTTATAAATAAATAAAACTGGTCCACCACAAGTTTCTCTTGTGGAAAATAGCATGGTGGATCTTTCATGTGTATCAAAGTTGCTATATGTTATGCATGCACTACAAACACCTTTTCCACCATTACTACCATCTAATTCCCATTAATTAAGGAGATTTCAAATGCCACCTTTACCATTCTGATCTTGTCTTCCTCCTCCTCCTCCTCCTCCTCCTTCCCACATTCATGCACATAATCTGGATATTTCCACCATGATGGCCTCTAAATTTAATTTAAATCTTACCCTTTTAACATACTGCATGCATCAAATTGGATAAATGCTAGATCATCTCTTAGTTAAATCCATGATATATCACCATCATGCATGTTTTGGATTGTCTTGCAATGATTCTCATGTATTTGTTCTTCTTGTAGCACTCTCAATGTACTACTGATCAATATGGCGTGATAGGAATGACAACAAGCATCATGATTATCTCCTACTACTGATGCTGATTACATCTCGGAATTTCTGAGGGGAATTTGCAACCCAGAGATTAAATTTGATCAATGAGGCAATGAGGCCGGATCATACCCATAAATTGCAGTTTTTATGACTTCATGACTATTTGAAAGGCAACAGAAGTTCCTAGAGCAGCAAATCACACACACATATAGCTCACCCTCCTGGTGCAATGGTCATCCAATTATATTATGATTGAAGCTATTCCACTCTTGTAACTTCAACTTACATTTTTTAGTATTTGTAGCATTTTTTTTAGGAAAAAAAAAATGATGCATTAGCAATGAATTGATGCATCGCATCAAACTACGTTAATTTGTAAATTTTATTATTTGTGAGATCTCTTTATAAACCAAACAATTCTATAGAATCTTGAAGCGTAATTTTGCAATTAGTCTGTAAGCTCCAAATCAAACACAAATTAAACCGGAACCATAAGCTCCAAATCATGATTCTAACCAAAGCTTATCCAAAATCGTATGTGGTTTTGTCTTGTTTGAGAGATTCATACCCAAGTTACAATTACCATAGCATACCGGTTAAGATAAAACAGATTTTGAGTGAAAAATACTGTAATGACTAATTTTCTTTTATTATGTTAAAAAAACAGAGACAAATTTAAAAGATAAAATTATGTTAAAAAAACAAAAAAAAAATGTCGGCATCACTTTAATGATAATACTAATAGCAGCATAAAAGAAAGGTAAAAACAAAGAACCTATGAACTTATATTACTCAGGACATTAAAAAAAAAAAAAAAAAAAAAAAAAAAACCCTCAATGCCCATCGGTTCGTAATGCTTAAGAAACAATCTCACCACAACAATTCTTGATCTTGCGAACCAACGTATGTGTCATGAACCGGCGGCTGGCATTGGGACAAGAAGCGAAGAACCCTAGAGTAGAGAAACTGATGGGCGTCGAACTGGAAGTGAGAAGTGGAAGTTGAAGTGTTAAGTGTGAAGTGCATAACTCGGAACGACGACGTAAGAAGGAAAGGGAAACGGTGCGTAGCGAGGTCTTTAAGGCAGAGTCGGTGTGCGTGCGTTTTGAGGAGAAATCGTGAATGGGTGCGTGCGTTTTGGGTGGAATCTGAGCAGTGTGCGTGCGTTTTGAATTAAACAGGGGGCGTGCGTTTTATGTTATATTGTCAGCGTTTAATAACTGTTAAACGCACCGTTTGAGTTGGAAGACTTCAAACGGTGCGTTGGGGCAATACTGGGAGTTAAAACCTGGGCATCACAGAGTAAAGGGATTGAGTCTGTCATTTTGAATATCATAGTCAGTAAGGTTAGTTTATCATTCTGAGAGTTAGTTACAAGTGAGAGAAAATGTAAGCATAAAGGGGAACGTGAGTGGAGAGGAACGGAATTGAAGAATCTTATTGTAAGGAAACATTATTGTAAGGAGGTTGGGGGCCCTCGAAGCACTCCCGTAGCAATACAAACTCTCATAGTCTTTTTATCAAGCATCTTCTGTGCACTCTGTTCTTCCCTTTACAGCAACCATCTTCAGCATAGCCATATTCATCCATTACATACACTCATCTTCCAGGGTCTTAACAGTATGCATAGAGAGTATTGGTGATTTTGTATTACCCATCTTTTACCCAACGAAACCCACAAATTATTTTAACTTATTGCAAGCTCAGAGAAAACAAATCACACTCAAAGATAATCAAATAAAATTAGACCAGAAAAAAATTTATGGCTATCGACACAAAACTCATTCCAAAAAAATCAATCAAACATTAAGCTAATATGTTTGAACGTCCTAAGGTTTCAATCTTCTTTTTTTGTATCTTCGGACATCTTTTTATTTTGAATATATTTTTTTTTAATATGTTCGAATACATAGTGGTGCCACGTCAAAAGGGTAATCTAAACAGTAAGTTTCGGATGGCCAAGTAACAGTACTCAAGTGTATTTTGTCATTTCTTAGATGAAAATGTTATTTATACTAATCATTTTGAGTTGAGTAGTCCGCTCAACTTGACCGATAGGCAAAATGAGTGTTTTTATTTCTTTCTTATTTTTCTTTTCATATTTTTTTAATATATTTAAATATCTTTAAAAAATAAAAAAAAATACACTAATACACTTAAAATCACTTCCTTAATTACTAAGTAAAAAAAAAATTTGACCAGCGATCAACTAGAGCGGTCAAACTAGTGGGCAAAGAAGTTTTTCCCTATAATTTTGTTTACATAAATATACGTGTTAGTGTGTTAGCTATTGAAAATTGTGAAAATTTTAAAATTCAAAATTTGAAAAAGAAAACACTAACAAAATGAGATTGTTGCTCAATATGTATAATATTGTACATAAAATTGTACATAATTACTCTTCTTAGATTTTTACGAATGATTTTGTCTTTTTGAGGTTAAAAGAGGGTAACTGGGGTAATGCTATATACTCTTGAAATGTGCAGTCCCCACATACTCTTTTTGAAAAAAAAATACGATTCATCACTAAAAAAATGAATTTTTCATATAAGTTCTAGATTTACTTATTTTTTTCAAAAGAAATACGCAGAGACTGCGTACTAGAGTGAGTGAAAATATCATTTCTCTTATTTTATTTTATTTTTCCACATATTTGAAAGTAGTATCGAAGCAGGCAGTTCCTTGCTTGATACGTGCATCAAGCAACCATCTGCATGTAACTTTACATGTTATTAATGATACGTAGCTCCATTATTATCGTTTGAAAAATTTTGCTGTTGCTACTGTAACTTGAAATAATTATTTGAAAAACTAGTCAATGTTCAACTCAAAATAACCGAACCCATGTGTGTAGGATAGAATCTTAAAACAAAATCGAATACCCAAAAATTTAAATAACTGAATCCATGTGTTTAGGATAAAATCTGATCTCTTGAATGTTGCTAATTATAGTTTCTCCACATTTCTCTTATCAGGGTGTATTTAATTACTCCAAAAAATCAACACTACAGAAACGTGCTCTGCTCTTCATCTTCCTCTTTCCCAGTAAGCGTGCTCTGCTCTTCCTCTTCCTCTTCCTCTTCCTCTTCCTCTTTAAGTAGTTTCAAAGTTCTAAGGTGCATAGAAGGAGCCTCTGATTTATGGTTTCACATGGTTTCAGTCCTTTCATGATGTATCTTTGTTTGATACCTCTGAAGTCTCTGCTATTCATAGAATCTACATTAAACAAAAGAAATAGAAAAAAATAATATAGAGATTTGAACTGTTGAAAACAAATTTATCTTTCACAATTTGGTTTTTGAAAAAGAAGGCTTCTCATGCTGCATATGCATATGCAAGTACATATCTTTGCGGCTAGACTCAATTACACGTTGTATATGCAAGTAATCTCATCAGATGATGCCAAGTCCTCCAGAAATTTCATTTCTTTAAGCATTGCTGTTCAGGCTTCACAATAATTGCCTCGTTTGTTTTCGCAGATGAGATGAGATGAGATGAGATGAGATGAGTTGAAATTAAAATTAAAATATATTTTTTTAATATTATTCTTGTTTTGAGATTTGAAAAAGTTGAATTGTTTATTTTATTTTATGTAAAAATTTGAAAAAGTTATAATGATTAGATGAGATGAGTTAAAAATAGTTGTGAAAACAAACGATGACTGTCGTGTGCTTTAATGGTTGTACAACATCTATTTTGTTGTCTCAAATTTACTATTATCTTCTACTGCCACCCAATTCATGCAATTTTTGGTAAATCATTCAGAAAATTGTCTCTCTTCCTTTCTTTCTTCTGGAATGTTAAACTATTCACAACTAGACATTCCAAAACATATATAGATGTATCTTAGCCTTTACTTCAGAAAATATGACTCTCTTTAACTCTGTCCAATGGGTCAATTCGGTGTGCTGTCTGGGTATGAAGAGGTATATGCTAATAAACCAGAGTCAACAGCCAGCACTTTCAGCTTCCAGTTTTGCACTACCAGGATTTGATAAAGCAAAGCAAACAACACCAAACAGCAACTCCTCTGCTTTGTAAAGTGCAATAGTGAAAGTATTGCAATGATGTTGAGCAGACAAACAGGTGGATCGTCTAGGTAAAAACCTCCTTCCCCGCCCCTTAATTTCTTTTTTATATTTCTAGATATGTTTGCCTTTTTTAATTTTTTATTTTGTTTTGTTTTTTTCCCCTTCCCCTATTCTCAGGTTGTTGAAGCCTGCAGCAGCTTCCCAAGATGTGCAGCTTCTTGTACGTGTGCGCCATTTATGATTTCTTCTTCTTTGTTATCGAATCCCTTCTCTTTTTCTTCATTTATTACTTCCTTTCTGGTAAACTAGTGTTACTGCAGCATATACAAAGATATACATGTTCAAGTACTACTTCCATTCATATTTATGTAGGAACTTCTGGCTGCAAGATCAGCAAAAATATCTGAAATACTCAAAGAGAGCTCCCAGGAGGGTCTCTCTCATTTCCTCCAAGACATGCCAGCTGAAGCAAAGACTTTTGATCTTGTCATCAAATTCTGCTATGGGTATGAACTGGACTTGTCCACTGAGAATGTTGTACCAGTCACTTGCCTTGCTTTTCACTTAAAGATGACTGAAAGTCATAGCAGAAATAATCTTTTACGCAAGGCCCTTACTTTCTTTGAACAAAGAGTCCTCCTTAGCTGGAATGAAACAATTAAGGCTCTCTGTACCGTGGAAAACATATACAAGCAAGCTGTCAATTATGGCTTGGTAGATGCCTGTATAGAGTCTCTCGTTGCAAAGGCATTGGCAGATCCTAGCCTTCTTGGTGAACCAATCAAGAATTCGATCTGTGCTGATGATAGGGAGGATGCTGACATTGTCTATAGGACAAATGCAAGGAGAAGGCTCTTTGATCTTGAAAGGCAGTCGGAGGATTTGACAGTGCTGCCTCTCCTACTTTATGAGTCTATCATTCTTGCAATGAATAAGCGTGTTGTCCCACCAAAGAATGTGGCTGTATCCCTCTCTGCATATGCAAACAAGTGGGTGGTTTCATCCATCTCCACAGGGAGGGAAAAAATGTCAATTTATAAGAGGAATTCTGAAAGGGAAGTCATTGAAGCTGTGGAAAGGCTTTTATCTCATGAGAGAGGAATCCTTTCTTGCACGGTATTGTTTGACATGCTGCGATCCGCAATAATTTTGGAAGCAAGCTCTGACTGCATAAATGGTTTCGAGGTCCGGATCGGAAAACAACTAGAGGAGGCCACCGTCAAAGACCTCTTTATACCCTTTCAAGGAAACTCCAAGGAAGATATTGAGTGCTTGAGGGAGATACTGAAAACTTTCTATGGAAACTACACTCATTCCAACCTATCAGGATTAATTGCAGTGGCAGAACTCTTGGAGAGATTCTTGGCAGAGGTTTCGAGTAACATAGATTTGAAGCCAGAGGAATTTGTTTCATTAGCAGATATATTAATTGCAGCATCGCTGGTAACTCAAAGAAGATCTGATGGAATTTATAGAGCTATTGACATCTACTTGCTCAATCATAGATACCTGACCGAATCAGAGAGAGAGGAAGTGTGCCTGGTGCTGGATTGCCAAAAGATGTCACCTGAAGCTCGTGAACATGCAGCCAGAAATGAAAGATTGCCATTAAGGGTGGTAGTGCAGGTTTTGTTTGTGGGGCAGCTGCAGCTGCGTGACACAATCTTGGGGGAGACGCAGGATTCTGACAACAAATTGAGAAAGGAGGTGGGAGGGGATGATCTAGCGAAGCTGGACTGTGGTGAGGAACAAGTGAGGAATGAAATGGAGAAAATGAGCCACAAGGTGATGGAACTAGAGAGGGAATGCTGTATGATGAGGAAAGAGATCCAGAGTGGTTGCAGCCAAAGTGTCAAGAAAGAGAAAGTTGGCATGTGGAGAGAAATGAAGAGGAAGTTCGGGTGCACCACTAGCATGCACGACTATAACTGCCAGATAAAGAAGAAAAAGGTGCATCCAAAATAAGGAATATGACAAGAAGATTCATGCTCCAACTAGTTATTTCTTTGTCATCTAGTTTTTCCCATATTTTATTAGCTTCCATGGTTAACGTGACCAGAGTCCTTTGCTAGAGGCCAGGAAACTGATTGGAGTCCTGGAACTTCAAAGTTTTCTAGTTGTTACACCTTTTAAGCTTAGTTAATTTCTCTCCCATCCTGATCAATATACAAATTGAAGGAGCCCATTTTTCTCATCTGAAAATGATCTAGAATAGCCACAAACAACAAGAAAGATAGAATTGCAGTGACATCAATTCACCATTCCAGAGGGTATTAGTTAAAGATCCACCATCACAATTGTTCATCAACATTGCAGGGAGAGGAATTCTAAATTTTGCAGAAGAGGCTTGGAACACTTAACAATGTGGAGTGTGTCCTTTACTCCTGCTTATGAATAGGATTTGAGAAACCTCTTATGGAGAATGTCGATCATAAAACCATAGTATATGTGTTGTGCCATATCTTGTATCCGAAGATTCTGTACTCCACGCACAAAGAAGCCAAAGTAGAAAATACTAAAGATAAAGGAAGAAAAAAGCAAACCCAAACCCCCGTGATATACCAACTACAAATTCTTTTAAATTCTTTTGATCCTTCCTTTTTCTAGTTCTTAGTTTACATGTATTAATTTTACCTCTAAAACTTCCATCACTTTCTTAGCAAAACACAGAACTTAGACCAAATACTTCCCCACAAAAAGTATTTATAGGAAAAAAGACATTTCTCAAGTCACCCCCAAAGAATTTATATTTCCATAAGAGTATCAATCTCTCCAAAGCAAAAGAGGTAATTTGGCAAACAACTAGGCCGTTTCTCTATATGAAAATGCATCTACATGTCCATGACTTCCATTGAAAACAGAACGCCCCGGCAAACTTTTATGCAGGATCACTAACTTGCACTTTGTTGTACCTTGAATGCACGGATCATATTGTGATCAACATGGCAACAGCAAGGGGATCGCAACACCAAATATTTCCATCAGTGTGCAAGTCAGAGGAGAAAAAGAAATAAGTTACTGCAAGTAATGGATGAACAAGGAAATGTGTTTAATGATCCTGAAGGAATTGGCAATGCTTTCACTAATACTACCAAAGGTTATTTACTTCTTCCTCTCCAACTAACATTATAACATGTCTTTCTGCTTTTACAGAGAAAGTTACTCCTGAAATGAATTTCGATCTGTTAAAGCCTTTCACAAGGGAAGAAGTTAAGGAAGCTATATTTCAGATAGGCCATCTAAAAGCACCTGGTCAAGATGGGGCTTGCTTTTATTAGACTCATTGGTCTATTGTTGGTGATGAGGTATATAATGCAGTGTTGTCTTTTCTAAATGGAGAGGGAAATATTGCTGACATCAATTACACTTATATTGTGTTGATTCCCAAGGGTAGAAACCCAAAGTCTGTTACTGAATTTCGACCCATAAGCCTGTGTAATGTGGTCTACAAAGCTATTACCAAGATGCTTGTAAACATAATAAAATTGATCTTGCCTCCTATTATTTCTCAAAATCAGTGTGCTTTTGTTCCTGGGCACCTAATTACTGATAATATCATGCTGCATATGAAACACTCCATGCTATGCAAACACAACTACATGGTAGACAAGGATATATGGCTTTGAAATTGGATATGAGCAAGGCATATGATCGAGTTAGTGAGACTTTCTAGCATCTGTGCTGTCTAAATTGGGATTTGCAGATAAATGGGTTGATTTGATTATAAAATGCATCAATTCCTCTTCCTTTTCAGTTATGGTAAATGGGTACCTTTTGAAATGTTTACTCCACAAAGATGGTTAAGACAAAGTTGCCCAATGTCACCAGACTTATTCATCCTTTATGTTGAAGCCTTAAGTTCTCAATTAACTGCTACTACGCAGCAAGGTCTGTTATCTAGTGTACCTGTAGCTAGAGGGATGGTGAAAATGAGTCACCTTTTTTTTTTATGACTGTCTTTTATTTTGAAAGCAAATGTACATGAATGGATGAGACTAAATAACATTTTGGGTCTGTATGAATCTGCATCAAGACAATACCTCAATAGGGATAAAACATCCCTCTTCTTCCGTAAAAACACAGGCTCTTCCACTAAAGAATATTTAATGGAGATTGCAGGTTTGATGGCTTCTTCTAACATGGATAAGTACTTGGGACTCCCCTCTTTGGTTGGTCAATCAAAAACTACTTTCAATGGATTGGTTGACAGAGTGAGGAGTAGGTTGATTAACTAGAAGACAGTTTCTGTCTATGGCAAGGAAGGAAATATTCATTAATAGGCATGTAAAATTTAACCAAAAAACCGGACCGGACCAGACCGAACCGGTGGAACTAGTCTAGTTGGGACTGGTTCCCTTAGTTCCAAAACCAGTCGGTACCGGTACCGGTCCGGTTCCGGTTCAAGGCATTTTAGGACCGGACTGGTTCGTTATTTTATATATTTTAAATCAATTTTTTTAATATTATATAAAATTTTTATGTATAATATATAATAATATAAATTATAATTATATATAAGATAATGTTATTATAATTTATAACATAAAGTTTTAATCTTAAACATAAAAATTTATTTGATCATATGCTTTACACATATTAATAACATTTTATGGCTTAACAAATTTGCATTTTATTAAAACCGAAAAATCGGACTGAACCAAACCGGAACCGGTAAAATCGGAGGTACCGGCTTAGGAGGTTAACCGGTGCGTAATCAATTTTTGAAAATCTAAAATCGGTGCATAACGGTTCGGTCCTAAATTTTGTTCAAAATGGGACCGAACCGGACCAGTTACACCCCTACTCATTAAAGCAGTTTTGCAAGCCATTCCCACATATTGTATGAGTGTGTTTCTGTTTTCTAAATGTCTATGTAAGAAGTTAAACTCTCTAATCTCGAATTTCTAGTGGGGCAATCAAGACAGTGAGACCATAATTCATTGAAAAAATTGGAGTTATTTGTGTATGGGGAAGCCATATGGTGGAATGGGTTTTAGGAATCTAGAATCCTTTAATTATGCACTCTTAACAAAGCAGGCATGGAGAATGTTAAATTCTCCAAACTCCCTTCCAAGTAAAATTTTCAAAGCCAAATACTTCCCGCACTCATTTGTTCTTGCTGCTACATTGGGATCAAAGCCTTCATACATTTGAAGAAGTATCTGGCATGCAACACATTTACTGAATGAAGGAATGGTATGGAGAATTGGTGATGGTCAGCAAGTCCACATTTGGAAAGATAAGTGGTTCCCACAGACTAAAACAAATGGAATTCAATCTCCAGTGAGTATATTATCTGAAAATGCTCTGGTTTCATAACTGATTGACACAAGGGCTGGCTGGTGGAATATGGATCTAATTCAAGCTATTTTTAATCATGATGATGATATAGTTCAGATCATCAAGTGCTTACCACCTATGTATGCTATCTCAGAGCAGTAAAGGGGAATCTTCACAACAGTCTGTGCCTCAGTATGTATGGAATAAAATAAGGTCTTTGAAAACAATAAATGCAGTGAAAGTCTTCATGTGGTATGCTTGTGTTGATACTCTTCCCACTAAATTAAATTTATTTAAGAGAAATGTGGTTGCAAAAGCTACTTGTCCCATCTGTTTACAGTAGGTTGAATCTCCAGGCCATATCCTATGGTCCTGTCCCTCAGCACAAGATGTGTGGTTACTAGGAGATAAGGCTTTTCAGAAAGCAGCTATCACAAATCTGGCTTTTGATAAAATCTTTGTTCAGATGATGGAGAGACTAATATCACAGGATCTGGTTTTATTTGTTGTTATTGCTAGATCAATTTGGCTGAGAAGAAACAAACTGATTTTTGAAGGTTCCTTCCAAGATCCCGTTGTTCTATATAGTAATGTTGTAAATGAATGTTCTACTTATAAAGTTGCAATGGAGACTATAAGAACTTAACAGGGGATAACACAATCTCAGCCACCATAGTGGGGAGTCCCTCCACCAAATTGGGTCAAAGTAAATTGGGATGTAGCTATCAGTGCTGATAATCAAAAGATTGGTATTGGTGTTGTTATTAGAGATGATGCCATGTTTTAGTAAGTTTCATGAAACCTCTACGTTATTGTGTGGAACTTTCTATAGCTGAAGCTAGGGGCTTATTGGAAGCAACTACTCTATGTAAAGAGCTCAATCTGCAACATGTTCTTTTTGAAGGAGACTATCTGAAAGTTGTTGAAGCTTCTTTAAATAAGAAGGAAATTGATGGCCCATTCAGATGTCTGATTTCTATAATTTGTGGGGCACTTGACAATTGCTCTTGGAAAATAAGGCATGTCAAAATGGAAGCAAATGGGGTGACACACACACTTGCTAGGGAAGCTGTGACTCTCACATCCGAGTTCTTGGATGTTGACTCTATAGCCAGTTGTATTTATCATCTTGTATTGGTTGAAAGCCACACTATGTGATTAATGAAATGTCTTTCGTTACAAAAAAAATAAATAAATAAATAAAATTTGGGGGGTTTATGCTAAAAACAACAAACATAAAGCTTGGAAACAAATGAGAAAAAAAAAAGTACAATTAGAAAGATAGGGGCAAAAGTGGCCAACCAACCATAAGAAACAATTTTTTTTATGTAATAATTACACACAAATAGCCTAAAACTGCTTTCCGATTTAAAATCACTCTCTAAAATAACATGTTTTGGTAGAGACTACCTTCAAAACAGATGCAATGTAAATGTCATGTTTTACACCATCAAATAAGAGACTGACACCTCATTCTCTTATCGCTTTTGAAGATAGAACCTATCACACAAGATTAAAGCCTAATTACAAGTCTAATATCTCATTTCTTGTCTTCGTGTTTAGCGCTCATCTTCTCTGCACCATTGCCAAAAAAAACACATCTGAATATCTAGAAAATGGTTGAAAACCTTTTCTTGATTTTAATGGAAGTCCTCTATCTTTTAAAAAAGGGATAAGAGTTTTTATGACTTCTCAACATCGCATTCTTCAACAGAAGAAACCCAATCGAAAACCACCTCTGAAGCACTATATTACCAAGCTCTGTAATTAAAATGAAAGTAACTCTCATTCTTCTATCCATTTCATTTTCAGATACTACCAAGATGAGATTTGTGTGCAAGTAAACATTTCATAAGTGCCTTTCCTTTTTAATCATGATATTTGGTATATGGGTAAAGCCTTAATTAAAGGATAATTGGTTATTATAATTTCATTTAGTTCGTTGGCTTGGGCGACATGAGCCATGACTAGGCCACCTCCCTTATTTGCTCTAGTTATGCTGTCCGAACAGTTTCAAAGTTCGTATGTGAATCCTCAGCCATCTACGAGCTTTCACAGTTTTTACATTCGAACATATAATCGTACATTCAAACGTAGCAACGTCATCAGAATATTAATGTTCGCACAATCAAAATATAACGTTCGCACTTAACAACAATACGACACACATATTTTGCATGTGCTACTATACGTTGGAATTTAATATAGACATTTGAACATACGTTAGTATAGTTCGAATGATAGTAACTATTAATATTCACATGTTCCTTTCTCATAATGCGAATGTTATAAGATATTATTCCAACGTTCGGGTTGTTGTTCCCATGTATCTTTTGTAGTTCGAATGTTATATTTGTAATTCAAATGCCAAGTATTTAGTTCTCACATTAATTTAAATGGTGCAAACCTTACCTATCCTAGTTCGAATTACTATTCGAATATCATAGATTTTAAATAATCATATTGCATATAATTTATAAAATCATATACTGACACATGTTGATGGATTTATTAGTGTTTTTTTGCTAGGGTATTTATAATGTCTCAATTAATAACATGGAAACGTGGTAGGAAAGGAACCCTACGAGGCTCAGGGTTCGAACCATTATGGTAGAGCGTGAGATTAAGATAGACGAGTTTAACTCTCTTACATGGGAAGAAAGAACTCTGAGGTCCATATTCATTGACAAAAGGTGGACCTATATATCGCATGCAAGGGGAAGATTTATCCAGATATGGTTCAAGATTTCTACATTCAGATGTGGGACATGCCATACTCCGCAGATAAGCATACCATATTTGTACTGGGTGTTCAATTTAAGTTATCGACATATGTCTTTGCTGAGCTATTGCAAATCCTTGAGTATCCAAGACCTCATCTTCCATGGTTCAGGCCGAGTAAGCACTGGATGTTGGGACTTCTACTAGTGCTGCTCCTATTGAGGACGAGCCGACAGACATAGATGGTGCTCCATCAAACAACGCTGAAACTGTTGGTCAGAATGATGACCATGACGAGGACTTTTGGACTCTCACAAGGAGATGTCGCACACCGTTCGAGACTTATAATTCATTCCACTAGAACACATTGCTCTTATTTTTTAGGATATTGCAACTATTAGTTGCAACAAACATAGACCCAATGGGATGTAAACCTTCAATCGGGCACATGTGCAATTCCTTCACCGGTTGGCACGGAGAGATCCTAATAGCTTGTCTTTATAAATATTTGTGATGATCCATTATGAATCCAGTGTTATCTTCACCAAAAACCTTCCATATTGGCTAATCATTAGTCGGTTGCTATTGCAGTGAAGAGTGACATCCCAAGTTTAGGAGTGGCTAGTCAAGCATATTAGCTCATCTGATGTGACATCACATAGGCGCAACCTTGGACAAGCCAAGGTCGGTGCTCGGCATGAGGTTGGGCCGACATCAGATCTTGTACCATCCATCCAATTTGAGGCTGGTATTGATACCCACGGCTAGACTAGTAGGGAGCCACAAGCTGGCACTACAGGGGACACGCGCCTTGCTTAGGCTGATGCAATGATGTTGGAGATAACTGCACACATTGATGGACAGTTGGATTCTCTGAACATCATTAGAGGACAAGATATTCTCATTTGGCTGTCATTTAGTATATCCTAAATGATAAGGTCAATATGTTAGCAGATGAATTTCACGACTGTACGAGCAATAACTACTGAGCTGTGCATTCTAATTTTGGACTTTTGTATATATACTTTTGTGTCTTAAAATGTTATGCTCTTTAATATAATGGACAATATCAGTTGTTCCTGTTTATATATTTTGTTCCTCTCTATGTTCTAAATATTTATTTTCTTTCTAATAGTATGTTTCAATAGCATGTTCCTTGTTTTGGTCTTACAACATGTTCAAATATTTAAATTTCAAATTTCAAAGTAAGATTATACGTTCTAACGCTATGCACATTGTGCATACGATATAGCATGCACGTGTGTATCATGCGGATGATAGAGCATGCTATTTTGCATGTCGCTCATGACGTTAGAACATTTTAACCCAAACTATATACTTTAAAATATTGCATTCGCACATACATCCATTCACGTTCAAATATAGTCCAACACTATTCAAACGTATAAATATACATTCTAACTTATGATGTATGTTTGAACGTTTAAAAAGTTACGTTTGAATATCTTGTACTTTAGAACGACGACGAATCATTGACGTTCAAATAAAACACCAATTACGTGTGCATGTGTGGTTGTCACAAAAAGTGTAGTTTAAATGTGAATCATACACGTGTGAACATTTTTGAAATAATATCCTAATTCTTGTGATGGTTAAATGAAACTGTTACGAAATAGTAGATTTGGGGACGAATTTGTGGCCATCACAAATTCTAAACCATCACAAAATGTCTAATCTATTGTAGTTTGCCATGTGTTCAAAACATTTGGGGAGTTTAAAATTCACATATAATCACTTGACTTGATAAAGGGGTGGATATACTTGTTATACTAATTAAGTGATAAACCCACCCGTGATCTCTAACCATAGAGTATTAGTTGAAAGTGCAACTTACCAAGGTAAAAGAAGTGGAGGATCAGCTAGAAGAATATCCGTACGATAAATATTTTTCATCGAACTATGGCCTAGAGCAAGAGCAAGTATTTACTTTCTAAGGTATTTATGTTTACTATGGTTATTATGTTTGAGACAATTTATTTTGTATTGGACGATTATAGGCCTTAAAATATAATAAATACACACAAACCATCTAAAACTGCTTTCCAATTTAAAATCACTCTCTAAAACAATAAATTTTTGTAATCACATCCAACTATTAAAAAATACAATGTAATTCTTCCATACAAATTTGACATAAATACTTTCAATAAAAAAATTTAAATAAAAAAATTATGGAAACCTTAAAAATTTTAAAAAAAAATGAAATGTTTTGTAGCAAAACGTGAATTCTTAAAAAAAAAATCTTAAAGTGTGAATATGTATATTTTTTTATTGAGAATTATTCTAATTAAAAATTTATTTAAAGTTATATTTTTGTCTTGATGAGTTTATTTTGTCATTTCTTAAATTTTTGGGATGATTTTGTCTTTTTAGGTGAAAGGGGATAAATTGAAATGTTTTAATTGTTTGGGAGTGATTCCCGAAAGGAAAAATCTATAACTATGTACACCATTGTTATTACCCTCATCCCAATTATGATAAGGTGACTTTGTCCATCAATCTTGTAATAAATTTGTTCATAAATTTAGCATAATTGTCGCTTTCATCATTCTTTTTTTTTCACATCTTTGGGAGTAGTATTTAAGCACACGCGATTCCTTACTTGATACGTACATCAAGCAACAAATTGCATATATAATTTTACATCTTATCAAATATACAGACCTCCATTATCATTGTTTGAAAAGTTTTGCTTGAGTTGCTAGTGTTTCTTGACTAGATTGGATTAAAGCAGTTCAACATTTTTAAATAAATTATTTGAAAAACTAGTCAGTGTTGTACTCAAAATAATCGAACCCGACTATGTGTATTATGTATAGGATAGAGAAAAGCAAACCTCTGTCATATACCCACAACAAATTCAAGATTTTGATCCTTCCTTTCCCTAGTTCTCATTCTACATGCATTAACTTTACTTCTAAAACTTACATCACTTTCTTAGCAAAACACAGAACTCAGCATTAGACCAAGTACTTGATTCCCCACAAAAAGTAGTATTTATAGGAGAAGGTACATTTTTCCGGTCATCCCCCAAAGAATTTGTTTCCATAAGAGTGTCAATCCCTCTAAAGTAAAAGAAGTAATTTGGCAAACAAGTACTAGGCCATTTTTCTATATGAAAATGCATCATCTGATGTCCATGACTTCCATTAAAAACAGAACGCCACGACAAACGTTCATGCGTAATCACTAACTTGCAGTTTGTCGTACCTTAAATGCACGAATCATATTGATCAACACGGAACAGACACTGTTAATGGCATTTCGCTTTCCCTAGATCCATTTACCGGAAGCTTTTCAACTTCATCCATTGCACTTTGCAACTCGGTTGCACGGTTTGATTCCAGGACATCGCGTCCTGTATCATGGGCACTATTGTCCTCATTTCCCAACACAACGACTGCCCCAAAATGCACACGGCGTTGGCCGCCACCACACGGAGAGTTAAGCGGGGACTCTAGGCTCCGTGAATTGTCTGTGTTTGTTGCACCACCTACGGGTGGGGTTGGTCCATGACTGCTGTTCTGCTCGTTCAATTGTGGGTCGATGCCGGGTTTGATGCATCTATATAAATAAGTGAAAAGCCAAAAGGCCCATGGGATTCCAACCAGTATCATTCCCACAATTGGATACCAAGATGCAGAGTCTGTTTGTGGGACGAAAATGTAGAGAAAGAGGAGAATTCCTCCTGTTACTATGCAGGCAAAGAACATGAATGAGATTACGTATACTCTAGCATCCCCTTTCCTTTCTTCCATTGAAGACGAAGATGAAGACGAAAGCCTCTCCCTTGTTTTCCTTATTGTTAGGTATCCACTAATAGTTGTGCATGGGAAGGTCGTGGAATCTAGAGGTAACAAATTCTAAATTGGACACCATATAGAGGCCGTTGAAAGCGCATTGGTTTGTTAGTTGAGTAACCGTTTAATTTGCTGTCTTGCGGTGGATACTCTTAACCGTGGGATAAAATATAAAAGGAAAATTAATAGATAGTTAAGAAGACGTGGTACTAGGATCATATACCTACATGCTATTTAATTAATTTTTTTATATATTTTAATTGACATAGCATCTTATCATAGGATATGGAAATGCGGATCTATATTCTGCCAACACTTAATAACCTATTACAATATTTAAAGATAAGTGTTAGGTCTACTCACATATTATACAATGAAATTTATATACTGACGTAACTTAATGTAATACGTCAGATCTACTTTACAATAAAAAGAATTTTATAGTATTATAGACCACATTAAATCATATTAGTAGATAAACTTTCTTGTGTAAGGTTTATGTATAGTCATCACTGTTTTCTTTTTTAAATTAGGAAATTGGTTAGTGCCCAGAGCAGCTTAGTGCCCATCTAATTACTAGACTAAATCAGAGACTCAGGCATGAGAGCCAGTGGTAAGGAAATCAACATCTTTGTATCACTTGGACAACAACCGAGTTCCTATCTTTTAGTGAGATGTCTTCCCCTTCTTTTTTTTCATTTGCAAATTGTTACTAAATAAATGGGTAACCCCCATGATAGAGGTAGCGTCCACATGGGTAGAGAAGTTTCAAGAAGTTAATTAACTCCCTAACACAAGTAGTTAAATAGCTTTTAGGAAAGTTACTTAACCATTCCGGTAATTTTAAGGAGACTTATAGAAATGAGAGTTGTGCATGCTAGTTTTTAGAAGTGAACGTACAAACAAAGACCTCTCATCTCACTTTACATTTTCCTAGAGCAACCATCTTATGCTCTTGATCTTTACGTGCGGAATTATTTAAGAGACTCTCGTACTCTTCTAATTTATGTAAACGTACAATCACAACAATTTGTCGTGACCGGTAAGACAAGTAAAGATTTAGGCTAGTGGGAATTCTGTATTGCTTGAGATAACTCGAATTAACCTTATATAACATTGGTATCAAAGTCTATGCTTTTTTCCCATATAAATATGATTACATGTTTGATGCTTTGGAATGAGTCTAAAAGCATGTAATTGATGATATGCTATGATTGTTTGAGTTTTTTATTTTTCATTAGAGGTTATGCTATGACATGGTTAAGATCAAATTCTCTACATGAAAATATTCTTTATAATGTAAAAAACATGTCCCTTCAATTTGGTGAAATTTCGTTGCATGTAAAGGGAGAAGTCTGAAACTTTAATTTTAAAATTAATGTTAGCACTAACACTTTGAGCCTAATTCCAACCTACCATATGTTATTTTTATCAAAACATATTTTATATGGTTAGAAAGCTGGGTTCATAAGCTTTACATTTTCATATAATACACTTTATTTGGATTTAAAATGAATAAGTTATGGCCAATTGAAGATGCATGGTTGGAAAAAACAAAGAAAAATGCGTTAAGGAAGAAGACGATGAAAATATATTTTTTACTAATTCCTCTCTCGATCTTGGCAAGTGTACTCCACCATTGGACTTTTGGTCACTTCTTAACTCAAGGTATGATAGTACATAATTAAATATATAAAAGGCAGCTAACATGTAGTAAATATAACATGTACACACACACACACACACATATATATATATATATATATATATATTACAAATTTTAAAACAACTTCAAACAAGCTAAGTCAAACCTATACGAGTTTTGTTCACAAATTTAAACTAAGTTAAACAAAATTTATATGTAAGGGGGAAAATCTAAGAAGTAGATGATGGTCTGAGATGAGATGGGCTAGGCAACTGTATAAACAGAATGAAGAGTGAAACTGTACATTGGGGGTTTTAAGTGATGTGGTGCATTTGAAAGATCAACAGTATTAACGTAATGAAGTCCGAAACGGTGCATTGGGGACTTAAATGATGCGGTGCATTTTTTAAAATTCAAAAGGATCGTGGTGGGAAGAGAAATTACATGCTAAGTATTAGCATTAGATGTGATTAAAACAACTGTGTTTACTTACTTTGTCATAGAACTTGTATAAAAGCCAGAAAACTCTAAACTAATTGTTGTTCAGAATTCTTAAGATTGAAATTCGTTTGGAGGTCGGAGATTCCTCAAAAATCTCTTCCAAGAATAAAGAATTGAGTTTTTGGGTTTCTTTCCATTCTTGTTCTAAGTTCTTACATTGTTTTCCTATGTTATTTCTACTTGTGTCTTGTTGTGATTGAAGAAAGCTAGTGCAAGTGGTGTCAGAGAGGCCAGTGGTGTCAGAGAGGCCGATCCTCTCATGCCAGAAGGTACACAAGTAGCTCTGAAGGTTGACTAAGAAGGTTCCCAAAAACAACAAAAAGCTTTCCAAAGGCAACTAACTGGATGATCATCAACATGCTATGCATGGCATTAATGATAGGTTAGAAAAGCTCACTGACATGATCAGAACCTTAGTCAAGAATCTTCAAGTAACTCCTTCTGGAAAGGGTTGTTTAGAGACTAGAGTGGTGAATAATGATGAAAGGGTCTTTGTACCTTGAGGAGTGAGGTTGGATTTTCTCCATTTCGATGGGAGTAAACCTGCTATGTGGATTTTCAAAACCACCCAGTATTTTAAATTCAATCAAACACCTTCAACCTAGAGGCTTCTGATGTCCTCATATCATATGGAAGGAGAGGCATTGATATGGTACCAAGATATCATGGATTGTGGAATTTTTAATGGATGTGACTCATTTGTGAGGGCCTTACAAACTAGATATAGGCCAATAGTTTATGATGATCCTATGGAGACTTTAACTCGCCTTAAGCAAACATCTTTAGTGGCTGTTTACAAGGCCTAATTTGAGGGTCTGTCTAATAGACTTAAAAGGCTGTCGGAGAGGCATAAATTGAGCTATTTTTTGAGTAGTTTAAAGGATGAGATTGGTTTGCCCATTATGAATGCTTAATCCTATTAACCTCAATGTAGCTTTTGGATTGGCAAAGATCCAAGAGGAGTATTTGCTGACATCTAGGAGGTCATGGAGGAATATGGGAGCAAGCACTGAGAAGGGGTTTTATGAGGCAGTGTTGGAAGGAAATGGAATACAGAAGCCAAACCTTCTAGTTAAAAAGATTTTTTTTTCCTTCTTAGATGGAAGAAAATAGGAGAAAATGTCTTTGTTAGCATTGTGAGGAAAAATGGAATCAAGCACATGTGTGTAGCAATCTAAAGGTCTATTTGTTGCAAGTTGAGGATGTGGTAGTGGAAGGTGTAGAAACTGAGGAGGTCAGTCAAGAGTTCAATACTTTGGTGGAAAAGTCAGGGATTGAGGAGGAGAGCTTGGAGATTTCTATTCATGCGATCATAGGGTGTCCTAACAATAGTGTCATGAGATTGCTTGGAAAATCTGGGGCATGTTCAGTGGAGATTCTAGTGGACTCAAGTACTCATAACTTCCTGGATCTACTAGTAGATTAGGTAGCCAAGCTTAAAATCCATAGTGACACGAGTTTTCAAGTGAGAGTTGCTAATAGAGACAAGGTCTTGAGTAAGGGAAGATGTGAAGAAGCGGTTAAGACCTAGGGCTCAAGATTCATAGTTCATTTTCTTGTTTTGACCTTAGGGGGCTGTGATATTGTGCTTGGGGTTCAGTGGTTAAAGACCTTAGGGCCCATTATTTGGGACTTTACAAGTATGTCCATGAGTTTTATGGTGAGGAAATCCAAGGTGACCCTACACGAGTTAAATTATGATAATTGGAATACACAGACTGGGAAAAATTGTTTGGAGTCCTCTTTAACAAGAAGACATGGTTGGCTTTTGCAATTGGTATCATGGGAACAGGGATAACAACCTGAAAGTCATGTGAAGAAAATGATTGATGTAATTGATGAGTTTAAGGAGGTTTTTGGGGAGCCAGTGGGGTTACCTCCAATGTGGACTTTGGATCATCATATTCCCTTGAAGGAGGGAGCTACTCCAGTGTCAGTCAAACCATATAGATACCCACAGTACAAGAAAACAAAAATTGGAGAGATTTTTCAAGATTTGATGAAGTATAGGGTAGTGAGGCCTAGCCAAAGCCATTTTCTTCACCAGTTTTATTGATAAAAAAAGGCTGATGGAAGTTGAGGAATGTGTGTGGATTACTGTGCACTTAATCAAGAAGCCATCAAGGAAGAATTTTCCATACCTATCATTGATGAGTTGCTTGATGAGTTGTTTGGAGCCAAGGTGTTTTTTAAGTTGGATTTGAGATTTAATTATCATCAGATCAAGGCACTATGAGTTCTTAGTAATGCCTTTTGGCCTTACAAATACTCCTGATACTTTCCAAGACTTAATGAATGATGTATTCAAGTCTTGCCTAAGAAGATTTGTGCTAGTCTTCTACGATGAAATTATGATTTATAGCAAAGACCTAATCGAGCATGAGGGACATCTCAGGTCAGTATTGGAGGAGTTGAAGAGGCATAGTTTATATGCTAAAATGTCTAAGTGTAAATGAGTTGAAAAAATTAAGTATTTGGGCCATGTCATCTCTGGTAGTGGGGTGAAAGCAGACCCATCTAAAATTGTCTCAATGTTGGAATGGCCTATTCCTACTTCTTTGAAAGCACTAAAAGGAGTTTTAGGTTTTACAGGCTATTATAGGAAACTCATAAGGCATTATGGGTTCATAGCAGCCCCATTGACTATGTTGTTGAAAAACTCATTCCTCTGGACTGAAGAAGCAACCCAAGCCTTTATGGATTAAAAATGGTTGTCTTGAAGAAGCAACCCAGCTCTTATTTTAGGAAATTATTTCCTTCTTTGATATTTCTCTTGTATCTTAAATAGAGATCACTAGCATGTACAGAAAAATATTGAAATATCAATTTGATTTCATGGTATCAGAGCTAGTGTTTTTTTCTAAACCTAGCTATCAATGATGGAAACTGTCATCAACAGTAAAGGGTCGATGACTTATGAAACTCACGATAGTAAAACAGAAGCTATCTCCACCATGGGTTCAACTGGACTTGATAATTCATCCTTTCAACTCACGGTGGAGAAGCTAAATGGAAAGCATTTTTGTGAATGGGCCCAATCGATTAAGCTCGTAATCGACGGCAAAGGAAAACTGGGATACCTTACCGGCGAGACAAAAAATCTAGCCTCAACCGACGCTTCCTCCCTAAAAAAATAGAAGTCAGAAAATTCAATGATGACTGCTTGGCTTGTAAATTCCATGAAGCCCTCCATCAACAAGACCTATCTATTCTCGCCATCAGCGAAAGATGTCTAGGAAGCTGTCCATGAAAAATATTCTGATGTTGAAAACTCCTCTCAAATATTTGAGATTAAGACTCGGCTATGACAGATGAAGCAAGGGGAGAGGGAGGTCATGTATTATTACATGGAGATGACAACCCTCTGGCAAGAACTCACTTGAGCTTCAAAGAAGAATGGGAATGCACTGGCGATAGTGTGCGATACAAGAAGCGACTCGAAAATGAAAAAGTCTTTTAATTTCTTACAGGTCTTAACCAAGACCTGGATGATGTTTGCAGAAGAATTCTTGGCCAACGTCCCTTGCCTTCAACGCGCGAACTCTTCTCGGAGGTGATGTGAGAAGAAAATAGGCGTAAGGTAATGCTAAACGAGATTGTCCATGCTGGACATACTAGACCTGAAATGGCTGCCTTGGTCTCTCGGGGCACTCTTACTAGATCAGGTTCAATGGGTGCAACGAAATCAATATGGTTTATGGTACCTTGAGGATTTTTGGGAAGAATTTAAAGTACTCTTAGGTGACATCTCATATCAGATTATCCACTCTTATAGGGAGAGTAATGCAGTTATAGATGGTTTAGCCAAAATGGGTTTTGAAGGAATTTCAAAGACTTGGTTTACTTGGTAGGAACTACCTCAGGCAGTGAAGGGATTGCTCAAGCTAGATAAAGTTGGGGTGTCTTATTTGAGACTAGTTTAATATAATGTAGTTCTTGAATTCCTTATTTGTGTCCTTTGTTATATTGGTCCTTTATTATTCTACGGTATTCATCTGCCACAAGTGAGGTTATTATGAATAAATGATAGAGGTGTCGTCCTAAAAAAAACAAAAACAAAAACAAAAAAAAGGGGTATCCTTGGTGTGAGCATTGCCGAAAACCAGGACACACAAAAGACACATGTTGGGAGATACACGAGAAACAATCTGATTGGAAACCAAGGCAGAATAGCTGAAACCGTGGCTACCAAGCTGCTATTAATCATCAAGCCAAGCAACCTCAAGGGAAAAAGAGCAAAAGTCCCACTCCAAGCAGTGCATTTAACGCTGAACAGTTGGAGCAACTCTATAAAATGATATCTACCCTTTATGTATCGGGTCAGTCCTCCACAAGTGTCCCTTCTGGTTCTTTAGCACTCAAAGGTAATTTTTTAAAAGCCTTAAGTACCACCTCTCGGCACAAAACTCCTTGGATTATTGATTCCGGTGCTTCTGATCATATGACTGATTCTTATCATCTTTTCTCCTCATACTCACCTTGTGTTGGAAATCTAAAAGTTAAAATTGTAGATGGCTCGCTCTCATATGTTGCAGGCAAAGGGAGTATCTAAATCTCTGACTCTATAATACTAGAATATATTCTTCATGTCCCTAATTTATCATGCAATTTGTTATCCATTAGCCAGTTGACAAAAAATTTCAATTGCTTGGATAAATTTCTTCATTCTCATTATGTTTTTCAGGACCTATCATCGTGGAAGAGGATTGGCAGTGCTAAGGAGTGTGAGGGGCTCTACTATTTTGAGGAGGCTAATATGAGCGAGCAACGTCAAATTTCTATTTGTGATTCTGCATCTATTCCTAAGCATAGTGAACTTTTGTTATGGCATTCTAGAATGGGTCATCCCAATTTTCAGTATTTGAGACTTTTATTTCCTTCTATTTGTTCAAATAAAACGTCTCTTGATTTTCAATGTGAAATTTGTGAACTTGCTAAACATCAGTACACTTCTTTCTCAAAATCCAACAAACCATTCAAACCGTTCACTATGATTCACAGTGATTTATGGGGACCTTCCTGTACTCTTAATCGTTCCTACAAAACTCAAAGACAAAACTGAAGTTCGTTCTGTATTTATCAATTTCCATTCCATGATTCAAACACAGTTCCAAACAAAAATTCAAATTCTTTGTACTGATAATGGCACATAATATTTCAATAGTATAGAAAATTATATTCAACATCATGGGATAATTCACCAAAGTTCATGTGTCGACATCCCCCAACAAAATGGGATTGCCAAACGAAAAAATAGACATATTCTTAAAGTTGCTCGTGCGTTGATTTTTACTACAAACATGCCAAAAATATTCTGGGGAGCTGCCATCTTAACAGCTACATATCTCATTAATAGAATGCCTAGCCATGTCATTTCTTTTGCAACACCTCTAAACAAATTCCATGAATTTTTTCCTACCTCTCGTCTCAGCTCAAGTCTACCTCTCAAAGTGTTTGGTTGTATGGCTTGTGTCCATGTTCATGATCACCATCGAAATAAACTGGACCCTAGAGCTCTTAAGTGTGTTTTTATTGGCTATTCTCCTACCCAAAAAGGCTACAAATGCTATGATCCAGACACAAAAAAAATATTTGTTAACCTTGATGTGACTTTCTTTGAGAACTCCTTACTTCCAAAAGCCCTCTCTTCAGGGGGAGAATTTGAGTGAAGCTCAGCCTTGGGATTTTCTGGACTTCGATCTCTCTATTACTAAATCTATCCCTATTGCTGAATCTATCCCAACCATTTCTAAGCTGCCAGTTACAGAAGAAAACTTAAACTCAGGGGGAGATGTAGAAAAACAAAATGACAAGCAGATACTTGTTTTTTCAAGGAAGCCAAAATTAAGGTTCAAGGAGAATCTCACACTAAGGCACCAAGAAAGTTGGAACTGATGAAAGATCCAAGCAACCATGAGTCTCTTTTCAATCCTGACCAGGTAATAGCTCAAAATTGTCACGAGTTCTCCTCTAATAAATCTGAGCCTACTGATATTGATTTACCTATTGCTCTCAGGAAACAAACTCGGTCATGTACTCTCCATCCTATTTCAAAATTCATGTCTTACAATACTTTGTCTACATGGTGTCATGCCTTTACTTCTAACATTGATAGTATAAAAATTCCAAAGAATATTTAGGAAGCCTTGGAGATTCCTAAATGGAGAGAGGCAGTTATGGAAGAAATGCAGGCCTTGGAAAAAAATGAAACTTGGGATGTGATGAATTTGTTGAGAGGGAAGAAACCAGTGGGCTGCAAATGGGTCTTCAATGTGAAATATAGAGCTGATGGGACAGTAGAATGCTACAAAGCTATGGCATTGACTACACCGAGACGTTTGCACATGTGGCAAAGTTAAATACAATTCAGGTACTCTTGTCTTTGGCAACCAACTTGGATTGGCCACTTCAACAACTTGATATTAAGAATGCATTTCTAAATAGAGAATTAGAAGAAGAAGTTTTCATTACAGTACCACCAGGTTTTTGTAAGAAGGGTGAAGAAAACAGAGTATGTAAACTCAGGAAATCCCTATATGGACTCAAACAGTCTCCAAGAGCATGTTTCAATAGATTTGCAAAGGTGATAAAGGGTCAAGGATATCAACAGGGACAATCAGACCATACTATGTTTTTCCAGCAGTCCAAAGCTGGAAAGAAAAAAGTTCTAATTGTATATGTCGATGATATAATGCTAACTGAAGATAATCTAGTGGAGATGGAGAGGTTGAAGAAAGTCTTATCCATTGAGTTTTAAGTAAAAGACCTAGGACAAATGAGGTACTTCTTGGGAATGGAAGTAACCAGATCAAAGAAGGGAATTAGTGTCTCTGAGCGCAAGTATGTTCTTGATCTCCTAACCGAAACTGGTATGCTTGGTTGTAAACCAAGTGACACGCCCATCGAAGTAGGAAAAAGAATAGGAGACTTTGGAAGACCTGTTGAAAAAGAAAGATATCAGAGATTAGTTGGCAAACTAATCTATCTATCACATACCAGACCTAACATTGCATTCGCAGTGAGTGTGGTGAGTCAACACATGTATTCACCAAAGGAAACACACCTGGAAGCTGTGCACAAGATCCTCAAATATCTCAAGGGTTCTCTGGGCAAAGGACTATTCTTCAAAAAATGTGAAAGCAAGGAAGTAGAAGTCTTCACAGATGCTGATTAGGTAGGTTCAGCAGAGGATAGAAGGTCCACCACAGGGTACTGCACCTTTGTATGGGAAAATTTGGTAACTTGGAGAAGCAAAAAATAAAATGTAGTGGCCAGAAGTAGTGTTGAAGCTGAATTTAGAACAGTTGCACAAAGGATGTGTGAAGGACTATGGTTACGGAAACTCTTGGAAGAACTAAATGTCATAGTAAAGTTCCCTATCAAACTCTACTGTGATAACAAAGTAGCCAGAAGCATCTCTCTCAATCCAGTTTAGCATGACAAGACCAAGCATGTAGAAATGGATAGACATTTATCAAGGAAAAGGTTGAAGAAGGAACCATCTGTATGACTTATGTTCCTACAAAAGAGCAAACATCGGACATCTTCACCAAATGGCTATCTAGACAAAGTTTTAATGATTTCCTCTGCAAGTTGGATATGATCAACATTTAGGATCCAACTTGAGGGGGAGTGTGGAAATCCCGATAAATATGGAGATAGAGCAATTAGTGGTAGATATCGAGATATTGTATTAGTGGAGTAATTTATGGTAGATATTGTTTAAGAAGTTTCTATTTAGGAAGTTTATGTTTTCCTGTCAATTAGTTAGGCAGATTTCTTGCTCTTATTCTAGGAAATTCTTTCATTCTTTGATATTTCTCTTGTATCTTAAATAGAGATCACTAGCATGTATAGAAAAATATTGAAATATCATTCTGATTTCATTATCTACATACATATAAAAAGGAGACGTTGGCCCTTATATCTGCAGTAAGCAAATGAAGACCATACTTGTTGGGACAATCCTTCAAACTTATGACTGATCAACAGACTTTGAAGTACTTATTGGAGCAAAAACTAGGGACTGAGTCTCAATAGAAGTGGTTGTCTTAGTTGATGGGTTATGATCTTACCATTGACTATAAAAGAGGGAAAGATAATAAGGTTGTTGATGCACTCTCAAGGAAGTCTGAGGAAGAAACAACTATTGTAGTTTTAATCACTTTTTCAACCCCATTATGGATTGAGGAATTGAAACAAAGTTATCAAATGTCTCCCTCATTCAGTGTCATATATTATCAACTTCAACTGGGTCTAGAAGGTCCGAGGCATTACACAGTGCATCAGGGTCTGTTATTGAGAAAAGGGAGGTTAGCTGTGGTTCCTAATTCTCCATTCAAAGCCAAGATTTTACAGCATATATATTATAGTTAACAGGCTGGGCATGTAGGGCATCATAAAACACTGCAAAGAGCTAAGCTGGACTTTTATTGGGAGGGAATGCATAAGGACATTAAAAAGTTTGCCAGGGAATGTGATGTGTGCCAAGCTAACAAGCATGAGACCCTCCATCCAGCTGGACTATTGCAACCATTTCTCATTCCCAACTCTCCATGGTTGGATATTTCCATGGACTTCATTGAAGAACTGCCTCTCTTAAATGGGTTTATAGTGATGTTCACAATGGTGGATACAAAATTTGCTCATATTTTTTCCATTTTCTGATCCTTATACAACAAGCAAAGTAGCCCAAGTATTGTTTTTTGGAGTCTTCAATTCAAGTTGTATGAGATGCCTAAATCCATGGTCTTGGATAGAGATCCAATTTTTACAAGTTCTTTTTGGAGGGAATTTTTTCAGTTGCAAGGAAATTCACTCAATTTCAGCTCTACCTATGACCCACAGTCTAAGGGGTAAACTGAAGTATTAAATAAGTCTTTTTGGAGGCATACTTGATATGTTATACAAATGACAAGCCATAGAAATGAAGTATGTGGATTCCAATGGCAAAATGGTGTTATAACACTACATGTCACTCTTTCATTGGGATCTCTCCTTTTTATGCCCTCCGTGTTTATCTACCACCCAAGTTGTTGCCTTATATTTTAGAAACAACTGCTAATGCTACAGTGGATTTGTAGTCAAAGTTGAGAGAGCAACTTGTGTTGATGTTAAAGGAGAATTTGACAGGAAGAACTGAGAGGAGTTTTGAGGTGTGAGAATCGGTTTTTTTTAGGCTCTAACCTTACAAGCAGAAGACAGTTTGTTTGTGCCACATTTTAAGACTTGCTCCAAACAATGGCTTATAAGTTGAACCTGCCATCATCTTCAAGGATATATCTAGTCTTTCATGTGTCATGCTTAAAGAAGAAGTTGGGGCAAAATATCTCTCCACTACCTACACTACTTCCTCTGGATCCACAAGGGCAACTTCAACCTGAGCCCGAGTCTATTATAGAGAGGAGGATGATTGGCAATCATGTAGCAATTGAGGTATTTGTTAAATGGTTGGGGGCACTTGTGGAAGACAATTCTTGGGAATTATTGTGGAAGTTACGCAACTTTTACCCATACCTTGTAGGCAAGGTCCTCTAATTTTAAGGGGGGGGAGGGAGGGGCGGAATTGTAAGGGTCTTGAGGTCAAAGGCCTTAAAGGGGAAGGGATTGTAAGGGGAAAAACATGCAAATGAGGTGATGGTCTGAGATGAGAAGGGCCAAACAACTGTATTAACGGAATGAAGGGCAAAATGGTGCTTTGGGAACTGAAGTGATACGGTGCATTTTTTAAGATCAGAAGGATCGTGATGGGAAAAAGAATTACACGCTAAGTATTAGCATTCGATGTGATTAAAACAATTGTGTTTACTTCCTTTGTCATATAACTTGTATAAAAGCCAAAACACTCTAAACTAACTATTGTTCAAAATTCTTAAGATTGAAGTTCATTTGGAGGTTGAAGATTCCTCAAAAATCTTTTACAAGAATAAAGAATTGAGTTCTTGGGTTTTTTTCCGTTCTTGTTCTGGGTTCTTATATTGTTTTCCTATGCTATTTCTGCTTGTGTCTTGCTGTGATTGAAGAAAGCTCGTGACGGTATAAGAGTTTGGCTCATATAAAATTCGAACCAATATTAGTGTTTATGAGCTGCTCATTCATTAAATAAATCGAGTTCAAGCCAAACTCAAGTTGTTCAAGAATTGCTCTGTTCATCTACAGCCCCTGAGGTGCAACGACAATAATGAAAGCCAGTGAGACCAAAGACACGAGAAATACTTTAAAATTTCATCAACCAAACATAAAAACATTGGGCGTCAAGAGTCTAGACCTATTGATAAGTAAAACAAGTACGGAACAGATGGGTACCATTTATTATCATGTAAAAACACAGTAAACGACTAAACGTACCCAACACTTCCTAGTAAACCTATCTTCGGTAAATTTGAGAAGAAATCAAGTATGTTTTACATCCAAAGAGTCAGTCATCTGTAGAATCTACAGAACAGTTGCTAAAACAATAGTAAACCAGGCACCAATTTACTAGATATAGAAAATTAACTTCCGAGAGTGAGGACACTAAGAAGAACTTTCCCTTCTGCAGGAAAAACCGATATATATCATCCACCTTATTAAGAAACAGAAAACATTTCATTAACAATGGGTATACTCTAGCCGCCATTGCCACTTCAAAATAATATCCATGGCCCTAAGGTGGCAATTCTCAATCAGCGCCTCCATCGTCTTCGTCCCCATAATGAACCCATGGTAGCATTGACTCAAACAAGACAGCCAGTGCATTCCGATTTGCAACGTCACGAGGGGCGTGGCCATTGCCAGGTTGATTGGCAACTTGGTCTTCATCCTGTGCAAGCTCCCTCATCCTTGGGTCACCAATAAAGTTCTGAAGGTTTTCAGGTGGAATAGATGGCACTGAATCTGAGAAATCTGAAACCAACAAATGGCCATACCTGTCAACAAAAAGAATCTGGTCAACCATATTCCCAAATACAACAAACTTAAATAATGCAATAGAACTCTGCACAACCATCATGATAACAACGCTCCAGAGAACAAGATCCACATCCAGCTGAGAATCTGGGCCTAGTACAAATAACTTAACTATATACCAGCCTACAAAATTATTCGTACTCAGTATTAGAATAAAGGTAAATTACACATTTTTTCTCCTCCATGCCATCATTTCATAGTCAAATATGCCACCAAATTTTTACCAGCTGCAAGTCATCTTCGAATAAAAACTTTGGGGAGGGTACATTTTGAATCAGAAACTACCAGTTTTTCAATTTGCACACCATGTTACCAATACCATCAATCTCGACACCAAACTATTGCTTTTTAACATTTTGCACTCTTGATTACAATTTAACATTTTGCACTCTTGATTACAATCTAACTGTCAAGAATATGCCATATCTTATATTTTCATCAATCTTTGCTGTTAAATCCAAACCAATGGAGCAAATTGCCTAAAAAATGGTAATTGGGGGATGCAAAATATGTTTTTCCCACAAATTATTGTTTCTACATGTCCCTCCATCCAATGTAGCCGTTAACTTGGACAGAAAAATGCATTAATAGAAGACAATCAATCACTTGGGATCTATGAAATGACCAGATTGACCTTAAAGATTAATTTGCACCATTTTACTCAAATTACCCGAATAAACCCAAAACACAACTTCCTGAGTCTAAAGAAAAATCTCCAGAAAATCAAGCAGAAAGAGAGACCCAAAGTAGAAGAAATTAACAAATCTTTCAAAACAATATTTAGCATACCATCATGTGTTTGATGATTGAAACAAACTGAAGATAGCCTCAGTTCTATAATGCTCCAAAAGAACTTCAAGCATCGGACTTGAGTTGACAACTAATTATCCAAATCCACTCTTAGCTACAAATACCAAGCACTAAGTCCCGTTTGGAACTTGGACTGAATTGAGATCAACTCAGTTCAGTTTAATTTTAAGCTGCTGAGTCTAGCATACAAACACTCAACTCTCAAATCACTAAACTCATCTCAACTCAAAACTTCTTTATACATGGGACCCATAACCTTTTTTAACTCAATACCTCTTTACACGCAGGACTCACAACCTTTTTCAACTTCTCATAAATACATTTAGACTCATCTTAACATCCAAACACATCTAAACTCAACTTAGGTGGGTCCCACAAAACTCATCCACCATCTCAACTCACTACTATTCATAGAGAATTCAATTCATCTCAACTCTGCTCAACATCCAAACGGGGCCTAAATTACACCCAGGAAAACCTTGAAACCAGTTAATAATACCTTCCTTTCTTCACCTCCTTCCCTTCCCTTCACTGCAAAATTCCACGTCTTCACGTTTTTTCCCCTCTTAACAACCAAAGCCGAGGACACAATTGAGACCAGATATCACATTGATGCATTTTGGTTTATTCTAGTAATTTGGGTGAGATGGTGCATCTAGTCCTTCGTATTTAAATTAGGGTTTATTTGCTCCTTTTATAGCACCATTTACATGTGCAGTTCCCGTGACCATGTATGTACCTATGATTGTTTAGGACAAAGAAAATTCAAAACATAACTCCAAATTACTAGACAAGTATTGATTTAAAGTTTGATGGTGTATTTAAAATATGAGAGTTGTTCGGGGGAGGGGTCAGAACCCAGCTGGAAAGACCTACACCTACTACCCTTAGTCAAACCTTCCCCTTTTCATAATAATAAGGTAAGCTTGGGTTCTAAACCTTTTGATATGCGGTGCGGGGTCTCAGTGTAATCTACCCTACACTCAATTAGCACACATGCATTCTGCAATCCAAGAATTTAATACAGAGCATTCTAGTTAAAGAAAACTAAGAAAAAGGGAAACCAACTTAAGATACTCACTCATTCTTCTCAGATGGGAATGCTTCTTTTCTGACACAAGCCCAATCATTGGCATCACTCTCATTAGTTTCCATTGTCTCGATCACTAGTTTTGCCGCATCCTTGAGCAGTTTTTGCAGTTCTGGAAGCCTCCAAATAATGTAATTCCTCTCTACATATATATTGATCAAATGATCTAAGGATGGTATTCCTGTTTGATCTGATCGGAAGAAAGAATGCTTGACTATATCTATCCATACTTTATCCTTCAAAGGTGCCTTTGCAACAAGTTTCTTTAGGATAGAAGGGTGAAGCATCAAAGCCTGCTTCATAAGATCATTTGAAGTAGAAATTGAAGAATCCGCATGATTATCTTTTGAGAAGTGCTGTTGCTCAAGATAAAACCTGCTAATGGCAAGTGAATATGAGAAATTTGGATACAACCACAAGGAGTTGTCACTTTTATAGTCCTCAGAGAACTGTTCCAACCATGCATATTCCTCTGCTCTCAATGATAAGTAGTCAATGCAAAAAATGGCACCCATTGGATCGTCAGAATCCAATGATAGCAACAGTTTACAAACTTCCAGAGCAGATCGATGACAGCCTCGTCTGTCCATATTTCTCATGTGAGTGAAAAGTGATGTGAATAGCGGTTTGTTCGTTTCATGGCTGAATTTCAATTGGCAATTACCCTGCAAGGGAGTGAACATAGGATGCCATGCACATTCTAAGGCATATAAACTCTTTGCTGTGGCATCTGCTGACTTTTGATGTTCACCCACAAACCTTAAATATTCCGCCATTGTTATCAGTGAATCTATGTGATAAGGATGGTGCAACAAAATGCTTGCAATACTATTAAGATCATGAATAGCTTGGGCAGCTTCAAATGATTTTTGAGCTTGATCATAGGATGGCAAGTGTACATATCTAAATCATGACAACAAAGACAGAATTAGGGTGCATGAGGATTGGAGTAAACAAAAACCATAAAACAGTAAATTGGGATATAGTGAAACTACAAAGATAAAGGTAAAGAATAAAACAAAGGAAATGAACTTGAAGGTAGATATTACTGTCAGTACCACTACTGCCCTGGAGAGGGCTAATGCACCATAAATTCTAAAATCCACCATATAAAATTATAGAAACTTCTATAACCTAAGCTCAGTTTTAGGTGTGTCAGAAGCAAAGAGCAAGTTCATTCGATGCGCAGATAATGATATTAGTTTTCTCACACTCGGTAACAAAAGACCAGCCAAATCAAGGTATCAGTATCTGAAAAAGAAAATGCATCAAAACTGAGCAACTGAGGATGATGTTAACCTAAAGTAGTGGTACCCATCCTTTGTTTCCAGAAATTCCATGGACAAAGAACTATCCCAGCGAGGCCAATAGTCTGAAGGAGTGACAAGAACAGTCTTTCTATGACTATGGCTTCCATATCGTCCACCCCGTATCTGTCTAGAACTGCCAGCTTGACTATTTTTCTCAAACGATTTCACCACCTTAGAACCAAATATTCTTCGAAGTTCATTTTCAGCATTCAAATATTTGGGATCCACGCGTAATATTGAGGGCACGTATTGTTTCACCAGTTTGTCACCAGTCTTCACATTCGTGGCTTTGGCTTTTCCAGGGACACCACCGTTACTAGAAGATTTACCCTCCACTTCTAAAGAGAGAGTTTCTAAGATCATATCCAAGGGCTTTTCAACATTATCTGCACTCAACAAAGAGCCACCCTTCCCTCTCTTCTTCTTCTTTTTCTTTGACTTGTGACTGGATGTCACAAGCATATCAACGTTACTTTCCATCAGTGAAGGTTCTTGTTTAGTAATATTTAGCTTCAAGGTTTCGCCAACGACTTCCGAATCATCCCCCTGCAGTCAAAATGATCGTCAATAAAGTAAAAATCGAATGCTACATTCTTGCCCTTTCTGCAGCCACCAATATTCTATTGATTTTTGCTTTTGAAGGGAAAAAAAAAAAAAAGAAAAAGAAAAAGAAATGACCCAATTAAGAGATGCCTAAAACTAAATAAAAAATTTAGAATCTTCTTGCATCAAGAAATACTCGAGACAGCCAGGCTTGATCAAAAGCAAATAATTTGTATTATATTAAGAGTTTGTGTAGGGAAATGACCCTCAACAACCTAAAAGTCCTACATGGTTGGGAATTAGGATAGCAAAACGGTCGCTTATGATTAGAGTAATTGGAGAAGGAGGGGCTTGGGTATGGATTTCAATTCCTGGCATGAATTACCTGAAAAATTAAATAAAAGGCCACATTCAGCCCTTCAAAACTCAATTTTGTTCACTCCCCAAATATCATACGAAGAAAAGAAAAATCAAAGACATGGAATGAATCAGATGGTCGTCGGGGTTAGAGGCAGAAACCTGTTCAGGGTCATCTTCGTTGCATAGAAGGTGGAAGGGATTGATTGAGGAAGGAGGGCCTGAACTGGAGGATTCAGGTCGATTTCCATTCAGCTGCTCCTCCTCTTCTTCATCTTCATCTTCCTCCTCTTCGCGGGGAAGCTGCTGCAGTCTCTGTTGCTGTTGTTGTTCTTTCAAAACCCTTTTCAGCAACCGAGCCGACATGGATTCCTTGATTGGGACGATATGCGATAAAAGAGAGAGGCGAAACTAAGAAAGAAAGAAGAAAGCAAAGGCAGAGAAGTTGCAGACGATTCGCAGCCTCCTCACACAAACCGCAGCAATCCACTCTTCCAATTGCCCTTCTTCCTTCGTGCCTTCCTATCGTTCAACCCACCACTCTACGACTTGTAGCTCAGTGTTTTTATTGTTTGTTTTGTTTTTTTGTATATTAAATAGAATTATTAAAATTCTCAACAAATTTTATAATTCATTTTCAAATATTAATCAAATACAAAATACTTTTCAATATAAAATTTTCAACTTCTCCACATAATCATTATCTAATCATTATCCAAACACAAAAATCAATACAACTTTTATAAACTTTAAAACAAAACACAAAAACTAATACAGATTTTATAAATTTTAAAAAAATTATATCAAAAATTAAATTCAAACCATTTTTAATTTTATAATATATTTATTCAAATTTTTCTTTTTCTTTTTCTAAAATTTAATAAAGTATTTTAGATTCTTAACTCAAATCATTTTATTACTATTAGCGTAATTCTAAGATACTTAAGTGTCAAAACTAACTCTTATTCGGATTTAAAATTTTTTATGATTTAACTTCCCCAATCCAATTCTCGTTACATTCATTAATAATGTTATTGTCACATGACACTAATAATTTAATATTATGTATAAATTAATAAAAGAATAATGATATCTATACTTTTAATTTTATTTATATAATTATGCGTGCTAACATATCATTTATTAAAATAATGAAAATTTTGAAACTCGATATTCGATATGGAAAGGAAAAAATGATAGAATGTAGCGGATACTTAATGCATATAATATCATCTATAAAGTTTACATATATGTAGAAATACTTTTAATCAAATTTGACACGAAACACAAATGTCATCTCATCCACGTTACTAAAAATGTATAAAAGCAATTCTAATTAATACCAAAATGAGTCATTGAGGTTTCATATATTTGAAAATTAGACTCATAAATAACTAATTCAACAAAAAAATTATTAACATGTGTGTTGGTTCTAGCGATGAATCGAGAGTATACAATTAGGCTCTACTTGGATATCCAGTTAGTTTCATCTCAACATTCAAACATTACTCAAACGCAAATACTTTTCATTTTTTCTTTTATATTTTTTCATCTAATTATTAAAACTTTTTCAAATTTTCATATAAAAAAAAATTATTCAACTTTTCAAATTTTAAAACAAAAATTATATTAAGAAATTATACTTTAACAATTGTTTAACTTTATAATAATTTATTCAACTTTATGTCTCTCATCTATCAAAATTTAATAAAAATCTTAACTTAAAATATTTTACTATTATTCACAAACTATATAATTATTATTCATAAATTTCTCATATCGTCTCGTATCCAAATGAAGTCTTCAGCACCTTTAGTGGTGACTTGGGTCACCTCGAAAATATTTAATTCTTTAATGCTTTGGTAAAGTTTATATTTTCTGATTTTTTTTCTTAGTTTTTAAAAATATTTTGGTTTTAAATAGTTTTTGGATTTTTAGACCTACTTTATAATTTTATTATTATTTTTTAATAAATTGGTTGAGTTAGCATTTTTGTACCACACGTTGGATGATTGGTTCTAAAGTGACGTATTTACTACACTATTGGTTGATCTAATAGGAATAAGATATTTGAAAAATGAGATGAGACGAGGAATCTGTTAAGAGCAGTAAAATAATTTGTGAATAGTAGTGAAATTATTTGAATTAAAATGCTTTATTAAATTTTAGAAACTAAGAAATAAAAATTTGAATTAAAATATTAAAAAATTAAAATATTATTATAATATAATTTTTTAATATGTTTTTTTGTACTTTGCTTGAAAAAATTGTAATTAGGTAATGATTAGATGAAAAAGTTAGATTTGTTTTTTAATGAAGAGACGAAGGTCACATGTCCAATAATGACCCCAATCCAATTTTATTAGAAAACAAACCCTCACTTATGACGGAGGAATACTGTGACAACATTCAAGACACACAAGATTTACATTTATTCAAAGACAACCATCCCATGTGTCAATGACAAGAACTTATTGGAAAAAAATCAAAACCCAATCAGTAATCCACCAGAACACTAATTAAAGAATGCTACACAGAATAACGAATAACAAGGACCAACCGTAAACGAACCAGCTTAAACGTAAACGTAACCCAGCAACGTAAACGTAAAACACCGTCTGCTTAAATTCCTCCAAACTCAGATGCTCACGTCCACTATTTCCCTCCTTCTTAAGCACGACAATCCACATTTATCCAAACAAGATCCCTTTTAATTCCTTTGGTATGGTAGCCAACGTATATTCCCTCGTAACCCCATTGCTACCACCTTTAGCAAGCCAGTTCACGGCTTTATTTCCTTCTCTAAACACATGTGAAACCGAATGTTAAGGCCTCGGATGAGCGAGAGTATCTCTTCTAAAAAATCCTCCAAATACCAAATTTGACATCTGCCCTTCTCCAGCCAATTTACAACCAAAGACGAGTCTAATTCCACAACAATATTCACCAAACCCATATTCTTACATCTGCGCAATCCAAATAGGACCCCCAACAACTCCACTTTATTGTTAGATCCAACACCAATATATTCAGAATAGGCACAAATCAGGTTTCCCTCATGATTTCGAAGCAGCCCCCAGCACCCAACTCTCCCGGATTCCCTAAGCTACTACCATCCGTAATCAATTTTAACCAACCCAGCTCCGACTTAGCCCAAGATACTGCAATAAAATTTCTTTTCGAAGGGATTACCATCGGCAAATCTAAATCCTTTAAAATTGCTTGGTCACGTCAATGCAAATTTCCTGACTGCCTAAGTCTCAAACCAACCCAATGGATCCAGTATTTCACCTTCCTCCACAAAACATTCAAACAATCTTTATGACCCTCCATACGTGCCGAACACCTCCACATCCAAAGATTCCATGTTAAAATACATGGAACCACACCAATCAAATTCCCGACCATTGAGGACTTCTTTGTTCTTCTAAACCAAGCTTCAACGGTTGCCAACCAAGACCTATTAGCCACATAGGGAACTCCCAAGAAAATAGAGCACAAATGCCAAAGCTTAGCAGCAACATGTCCACTGTATAGAACATGATTCAAGTCTTCAAAACAACCCTAAGGACAACATTCACATTTAGAGACTATTGGGATTCCAATGCATTAATCCTCTCATCCACACTCAAGCTATTTGACATAACTTTCCATAGAACAACAGAGAATTTCTTTAGCAAAGCTAAATGTCAAATCCATTCCGTCCATTGACGCTTCGGAACCGAAATACGAATCCAATCCCAAGCACTCGCTATTGAAAATCTCTCATCCCTACTTCCAAGCCATATTAAAATATATGTTCCCTGTTTAGTTACACCAATACGAGATAAAATATCATCTACAACCTCCTGACCCACTAGCTGGATAATCAAATCCACATCTCAACTATTCTCAATCATGTAATCCTTTATCTTTAAAAGAGGAGATTCAAATTTCAGTAAATCATTACATATAGGGCCAGATTCCATCCATTTATCACGCCAAAAGGATAAATTTCCTTCCTTCACTCTCCAAACAGATTTCTCAACAACAACAATAGGTAACAACTTCGTAAGCATCTTGCAAAATCTAGAGCCTTTAGAAGAATCAACAAGAGAGATATGGTGATTCTTCATATACTTGGAGTTAAAGAGTTGAGACCACAACGTATCCTCCGAGAGAAATTTCCAAGAAAATTTGAGGTGAAGGGATTTATAAACATGTACAATATTTCTCAGCCCCACGCCTCCCTCATCCACTGGCTTGCAAACCGACTCCCAACTTACCCATTTACTCTTTGGCCTTCCTTCAGACAAACCCCAGAAAAACGTGCTAAATAAACTATTAATTTTACCAAAAATTTGCTTGGGCACTGGTAACACAGATAATAAATGCACCGGCAAACTTGAAAGAACATGTTTAAGCAGAAGCAATCTAGTACGAGAAGAAAGGTATCTCATCTTCCACCCTTCAATCTTTGTTGAAATTTGAAAAAACAAATCATCAATAACACGACTTCAACCTACCTTAGTAGATAGGAACCCCCAAACACCTCACTAGAAAGTGCCCCATCGAAAAACTTGAAACTCTAAGCAGTTCCTGGCGTCTTGATTCTGTTACTTGATTTGAGAAGAAAATATAAGACTTGGCGGCATTGACTACTTGACCAGACCACTGGGCATAGAGATCCAAAACTTCTAAAATCTTCTCCACATATTTCTTTCTACCATTAGAGAAAATAACCATATCATCCATATAGAGCATATGCGAGATTAAAGGGCCATTACGAGGCTGCGAATAATAACCAATAAGCCCAACCTGGAATTTATTACATAGAAGCCTCGAGAAGACCTCCTCCACCAATACGAATAAATAAGGGGATAAAGGACCCCCCTGACGGAGACCCCTTCCACCCTTAAAAAAACCTTTAGAAGTGTCATTCATAACCACAGAAAACCAAGACGAAGATACACAGTTAGAGATCAAATTACATACCTCCAATGAAAAACCAAAGGCTCTCAGAACATTTAACAAAAACTCTCAGTCAATCGTATCATAAGTCTTGGCCATATCAATGTTCATCATGACATTACCCCCTAATTGGCTTATTAATATCATTAACCAATTCCTGCGTAAAACTAATATTCTCGAATATACTTCTTGTAACGCCCCAATGGAAGACCCAAACCACATGGTCTATACTCCAAAAGGACTATCCAATGATACAATTGGAGCTTCGTTGGAACCTTATAAAGAGCAAGAACTTCTCCTTCCCAAGCAATGTGGCATCTCATACACCACCTACCCTTATCCATATCATATGGGGTATCACAATCTACCCCCCTTAAATTCCCGACGTCCTCGTCGAGCCTGTCCATTATAGGTGGCACGGCTCAAGTGGCACGGCTCAAATCCCACATTTCTGGTTGGGATAGGCTCTGATACCATTTGTAACGCCCCAATGGAAGACCCAAACCACATTGCCTATACTCCAAAAGGACTAGTCAATGATATAATTGGAGCTTCATTGGAACCTTATAAAGAGCAAAAACTTCTCCTTCCTAAGCAATGTGGGATCCCATACACCACCTACCCTTATCCATATCATATGGGGTATCACAATCTGTAACGCCTCGGTCCAGCATGGGTCAGAGAGTTACTTCTTAACACTTAAACTCACCTTTTAACAATATAAAAATATACTCCAAATTCTCAATATCATATAGAAAATTCAATTAAAACTATTTTCCTCAATATAACCAATTTTTCCTCAATATACTTCTTAATAAAAATCGACAATACTCATAAAAACTTCCTATGCCTGAACCACTACTTTTAAGTCATCTCACCCAATGCATCATAATCTTGATCCTCAGCTGAACCATCATAATATCTGAAAAATATTGTGGAGATAAGGGATGAGTTATCAACAACTCAGTAAGCATAGAGCATATACTAGCATGTAAACATGAGCAGTTATAACGTCCGATATGCAGAACAAAACATTTTCTTTCAGAATGCATAAACAACATTTTTACTTTCGGAATGCATAAACAAAACTTGATATAAAACATCAAAGCGAAATTTTCAGAAAAACAAACTTGTTCTAAAAAAAGAAAATCTTTTGGCATTTCCAAACTGAAACATTATATTCATATCATCTCATAGCATCACATCGGAACAAATACCATGTTTAACCCCGTGGTAGGGTTATAAACCACCATTATACCCGTGGCTGGGCCGTATACCATGTTTCACCCTCGTGGTAGGGTTATAAACCACCATTATACCCGTGGCTGGGCCGTATACCATGTTTCACCCCCGTGGTAGGGTTATAAACCACCATTATACCCGTGGCTGGGCCGTATTCCATGTTTCACCCCCGTGGTAGGGTTATAAACTATCATTATACCCGTGGCTGGGCCTTAACAGAAACAGAACGGAATATCATCATAACCAGATCACATTCAAATACAGAATCAGAACTTCATGCCAAGGTTTTCAGATGACACATCATATCAAAACAAAATACTGAATAGCTTCAGATCATTTCACATGTTCGAAATAAACAGAATCCAAAACATCTTCATTTATTCATAGCAAAAACTTTTAGATTTTCATATTCGCTCCTTTTGCATAGTTCAGAAACAGAATGCGCAAAATTAGCTCATGTCTACACCAGTCATAACAGAAAATAATTTCTCTTATATAGAATTTATGCACATGCAGAGCAAACATTTGAGGTCGTTTCATATTTCTTTTCAAACAAACATGCATATTTTCAAAGTCAACCTCATTTCATTTCTTTTATGCAAAAACTAGTATATGAACCCCGCTTACCTGGACTTCTTAAGTACTATTCTGAATCTTTCCACAATCATGATGAATGAATGTCAATCGTCACCTATACAAAACACTAAGCGTTACTAAATTTCTAAAAGGACTTGCTAAAACTCTCTGTTTACTTAAACATTCATACTACATAAATAGTTTTGACAACTATCTAGTTATCAGAAATCTAATAACTATATTATCATAAAAAAAAAAAGTCTTAAAATATTATAAAATAATTTTATCAAATATGGCAAAACAATTTGGATTCATTTCAAAAATTAGCTTAATCATATTTAAAACTCATATCTCTATAAACTATTATAAACACGATAATTTAATACTGCCAACATATAATGTAGTAGGAGATTCATAAATTTCTTAAGCAATAGAAATTCATAAAATATTCCGAATCATATCTAATTTAAAAACCTAAGGACTTGTATCATATAATCGGCTCAGTGTTGAAAAAAAACACAGATTAAGTACTTCTAATTTACAACTTAATAATATACTTATATCAAATTCAAATAATAAAACAAGTTGGAAACTCATTTAATAAAATTGAAAAAAATCTTTTTATTTACAAATGAAAGTAATATAATTATACATAAAACAATTTCTTCAACATGCTTTCCAAATGCTATACGACAAGGGATTAACATAATATAATTTAAATAATTTTCTTTATACAATCTTATGCTACAACACAGCCTTCACAAAAATAAGTATAATAGATAGACAATGATCTCAAAATAGAACCTGCAAAAAAAAGGGATATTTTAGGAAACATGATAAAATGCATGGGCAGATTTATGGGAATAAAACGTAACCCTACCATGCGATGGAACCAAGCTCACCGTGAGGTAAAACTCGCGACAACGAAATGGAGCGGCAAAGGGTGGATGTCGACAGTGGCGCAACTGGGTGTGGCGACAGGGCACAAAGAGAGGGAGAGTGTGAGAGAAAGACGTGAGAGAGAGAGAGAAAGAGAGAGATCACGCCATAACAGGAAAAGATAAACACTCACCGAGGGAGAGCAGGGAACACGTGAAGGTGTAGGGGCTGGGCTGTCGAGGAACAATCACGGCAGTCTCCTCCGTGGCAAGCGGTGGAGTTCAGAGTGAGGGAGAGAGCATGAAGACCATGCCGATAGGGAGTAGTTGAGAGGGTGAAGGTGCTGCGATGGTGGCTCACGACGACTCCAGGTTGTGGCGTTGCTCTGTTTTATGGGCTTAAACCAGAGCAGTTTCGGTTTCTGCTTCCCACGAATGTTGGTGATGGTTGGTTGGGCGCGACGGAGCTTCGTTGCCGTGGGGTTCTCGATGCAAGGTTGAGGCGGCGGAAAGGGCTGATGAAGGCTTGAGTGCACGTTAAGGTGGCTTGTCTATTGCTTCCTAAACGTAAAGGGCAGCGGTGCAAAATTGTTGCTTGTTGCCGGCTGTTGAACTGCGCGTAGCGATTGGTTCCTATATGAGGACACGAAGGTGCCGGGCCGTGGAGGCTGTCCTGTAGTGGTTGGATGGTGGCGTTTCTAGGTGCCTTGCGACGTGATGCGGAGTAGTTAGATAGATAAAGAGAGAGGGCGTGAAGGCAGCGACAACTATGCTAGCCTACACACAAGAGGGAGAGAGATAAAAGGATGGGATGAAGGAGAGCAGTTGAGAGAGATTAGGACGTGGGTAACTGGGAGGGAGAAACCATTGGCGGAAGAGAGAAGAGAGGAAGGAAAAAAAATAAAAATAAAAAAAATAAAAAAATTAAATATAACTAACTAAAATAAGAGTCGAGTGGTTTTTCAACGTCAGAGCTTCTTTATGGTCGTGGGCTAACATTTGGTCTGCGTGTTACATTCCACCCCTTAACAAAAATTTCGTCCTCGAAATTTGCTAGTACCACAAGTAAAACCTAAAATATTTATCCGCTACAACCATTTCATGCCTACCCCGATTGTCAATCATATTGTCGAACTTAATTAGTATTCCAAAATTGTCGATACTAATATTCCAAATTCTCCCTCCAATATTGTCGATCGTATTCTCCCATATTTCCCTAACCATACATGTTTGCGCACACTGTCATTTCAAGTCTAAAATATAAACCTCAATAATGCAATTAACGAGCAAAATAAATTTCAAATTCTCCACCTAATATAAAAACCTCAGTAATATAATTAAAAACCTAACATAATCTCGAACTCTCCACATAACCCTTGAACCTTATACAAATAATGAAACAAACTCTCAAACTATAATATCACCAACACCACGCTTCCGTTGTGCACTCTAACAACTTGTAGTCATAAACACATTGTAACTCACTCACAAAGCTCTAAAATTAGCTAAATCCCACAATTACCCAATCCATACATTTTTAAGTCACCAGAGTCAAATTCAAAAAATGATACCAATAAGATTGTAGCCTCTAAAACATCAATATCACAAATCTAAGCCTCAAATTCCTAACCAAAAGTATTTCCAAGAAGTTAACCTGAAGTCGAAACTTTAAATCTTGTCAGAATCATTTCCTACAGTCCATAAAATTACGCCTACTGGAATTAAAATTTCGAATGTCTTAAAAAAAATTGCTTTCCTAAAATATGCAAAAATCTAAAACCTCAGATTTTGTGGAACTCATTCCATAGGTCCGCAAGTGCTAAAACCATACATATCATCAAAAATCATACCCTGAAACCCGCAGAATTCTACGACCTTAAATCTCCTCAAAATCATTTTTAAGTATGAACTCATACCCTGGTAAAAATGCCCCTTGTTCTTCAGAAATCAGCTGACTCAAAACAAATGACAATCTAGTCACAATCAACTTGGAACATATTTTATAAACAACTTATAGGCCTAAATTTATCAAATGAGCACGGATTCAGCACTTTCGGAATCAAAACAATGAAAGATGTTGCATAGTATCTAGGTAGCAAAGTACTTGCAAAAAAATCCTGAATGGCCCCCACCAAGTCCGTTTTGATCAACTCCCAACAATGTCGAAAAAACCCAGAATTGAAACCATATGGTCCTGGACTGCTGTTAATCGGAATAGAAAACAAGGCATCTTTAATTTCCTACTTCGTTGGACTCTGACAAATATTCAAATTCTCAAAGGCCATCACCTCTTCTGTAATAACCTCAGATAAATTATGCACCGAAGCCGTCGGCCTACTACTCAAAAAATCAGCAAAATGTAAAATCACTTCCTCATGAATCTCTTCCAGCGTCGACAACATTCTACCATTCGGCAATTGCATGGATGTAATTATGCTCTTCTTCCTTGTCTGCAAAGCTGCAAAAAAAGAAGCATTAACCTCCCCATGCTCTATCCATGTATTTTTAATTTTCTGGGCAATATAGACTTCCTCTTTTTTCAGCCAAGAATTTAATTCTTCCTGTGAAGCAAGCATCTCCATCTCTACTTCTTGGGAGTAATTCTCTTGCAATTGTGCCTCCCCTTTCTCAATTTTCTCCTCCAATCGTCTAAGATGTAAATTTGTCCAGCTGAATACCTCATGGTTCCAGCTTTTAAGAACCCTTTTCACTTTTTTCGGCTTAGCCACAAGCCTCCACAACCCAGATCCTCCCACCTCCTCATTCTAGATCTTAGAAACAAACTCCCAGAATCCCTCATGCAAAGTCCACATCTGCTAGAATCTGAAAATACTTGGGCCATACCTCGTATTTGAATTCACCAACCGAAGAGCCATAGGAGCATGGTCTGACGATTTCCGAGAAAGATACTGCATCGACACCATCGGACAAATATCTAACAACCGTGTGTTGCACAGAGCCCTGTCCAACAGAGCCCAACTTCGGGCCAATCCACCATGCCCATTACACCAAGACAATTTATTACCAGTGAAAGGAACTTCAATCAAGCCACCATTTTATATAAAAGTGGAAAACTCTTCCATTGCCCATCGCAATCTTGGACACCCACCTCTTCTTTCCCTATCATGACGAATAGTATTAAAATCGTCAATAATCATCCATGGCATCTGTAAAACTCCAAATGGAAGAAGATCTGAGCAGAGCTGCCTTCTCTCCATATATGTACATTTAGCATAGACAACAGAAACAATCAACAACGAATTCACCATAAAAGTAACATGCTGATTCGACTCCTGAATAATATTAACTTGGATTTCATTATGCCAGAAAACCCACAACTTACCTCAAGAACCACCATTAGAAAACGACGCATCGAACTGTAAAACACCTTGCCAATGATCAATCTTACTATCCTGACGAAAAGGTTCCACCACAATTAATACTTTCAGTTTATGTAGCTTTAGCAGAGCATGGATTTGTGCCTTTAAGGAATCGATGCCTCGACAATTCCAAAACATCAGATTATCTAACATATATCAAGCCTTGCAGGCTTGCTTGGAGCCTTGGTGGAGCTATGTAATTTCATACTAGTTCACACTTCCGGTCTCAACAATTCTGTATCAGACACTCCATCTTTTTCTTTAGCAATATGAGGTAAGACACCCATTCCCTCAGAATCCGAAACAGACCCTAATCTCCCCATCTCACGTCTGACCAAAGACTCATCCTTCCTCAAAATAGAAAGGTCCTTAGCCAACTCCTCAAAGTTAGTTTCTAGATTCTCCAATACAGCACCATCTGAGAAGACCTTTATAAATTGGGGATCACTTCCCTCTCCAGCAAGCAACATTCCATCCCCGCCGGACCTCCTGAATTTTCACCATTCTCAAGAGCGTTCTTTGTAATGACCACATTATCACTACCCACAAGATTATCCGTGATTAGCAAAACACCTCCCATCGGGTCACTAGACACAGAGGACACCTTCTCCGCATGCTCCAGACCAACATTCAACATCACCGCAGTAGAATTCTTCTTTCGGACCAAATCATCATCTTCAGTAACTATCACTCTCTCCCCGCAAGGATCTACAGATGCTACCTCAAGCTCTAAAGGAATTTTCGTAGTGCCCACATTATCACTAACTTGAAGAGGAACGTTTGTAATAGCCAACACATCACCCACCGGATCAACAGAAACAGAGGACACAATCCCTTGCCCACCATTCAGCGTCCCCACTTCTACCTCATTGGGTACTATCGATTCCGAATGTTTCCCTGCATCTGAGAATACCAAAATTCCTGGTTCCTTAACCTTTTGAGGCCTCCACACCACACCAGATTCTTTCTTTTTCCCTTTCTCCTTCACCAAAGTCTTATAGATGCTAATATTATGTCCTTGAGAATTACATTTGGAGCAGAAAGCAGGGAGCGTTTTATAGACAATTTCCTGCCGTACACTAAAAGGTTGTCTAGGCATTCCAATTCATACACGAGACACTGGTTTTTGAGATACATCCATCAATACACAAACTCTTGCCCCGTCCGTGCGTATCGCACATTTAGTCACATTATCTCTACGAAGTAGAAAACCCACCAATGCTGTAATATTTCGCAGGTACTACTCTTGATAGAAATCTGGAGCAAGCCCCAGCAAAAGAATCCAAACCAGAGCCATAACAAGTTCGGTATCTTCAGAAAAATCCACAGACCATTGAAAACTTCGATAACTGACTCCATCGATCTCACTACTTTCACAAGACATAGCTTTGAGAAAATCGTCCTCCAACGAGAACCTGACAAACACATTTCTTGGCTTCCTCATTGTTGAAACAACCGGCTGAGAAGAAAGACCCCATCTCCCATTAATAAATACTCTGATCCAATCTAAGGAAGGCTTTTGCCTCAGAAACTTTAACACCATAGCAAAACGAAAAGGAACCGCCGATCTCTCTATTTCCTCACTGGAAAATTGCACAAAAACCTCTCCATCGATCACTTTCGGAGGCCAAAACGGGACCACAACCTCAGGGATGGGCTTAGGTGTGATCGACACCAATTCGGCAAAAGAATGAGCTCTATCTGCCACCGTTGGATGGCCCTTAGAGCCCCCAACGGCAACCATCTCCCCTCTAAAAAACCCTAGATCACCGAACGAAAAATCTCTTAATTTCTCCCCACGCACCCTAAAAAAGTTAGAAATTTGAAATTCAAAAATATTTATATTTAAGTGATGTTTGGGAAGGAAATTAGATGATAAATTTTGATATGAGATGAGATGAAACCATGTCTATTCCCAAACGACTCAATAGTAAATGGTTTCAAATCCGAGAAATTCTACTCATTCATACACCACACACCTACTTTTATTTTTTATTTTTTTATTTTTTTCCTTAACAGGTGTATGGTATAAGAATGATAAGGAGAAGAACTCTTCAAATCCAATTATCAAAATGAGATCCACCATTAAAAAAAGAGAGGTTAACCACCGACGACGAGAAGAAGATAATGTTGGTCGCCCTTCTAGAGTTTGTGTGGCCCAAGAGCCCATTTACGACAGAATTGACATGTGCGTCCAAATATATCCATTCTGTTAAAAAGAATACGCGAAATTTACATATTCTAAAACTATAAATATCACTTATCTTCCCGAATATGTGAAAATATAAGAAATCATTTAGCCTTTAATCCAATATATATATATATTTAATAAGGTGGACAATGTGACATTTGTACATGCGGCATTAATGCCTACGAGTATACCATTACTGAATTTAAGGAGAGCTTGGTGGAGGAAGTTAATTAATCAATACTAATGGAAAATACGTGGCCCAATCATACGTTGCTACCTATTAATCGTAATTTCTTTAAAAGATGGTCAATCAGAAAATCAGTTCTTGGATTGGTGGAGAGTTTGCAAATCACTCCGTCGGTCTCAATTTATATAATAGTAGCAGTGGTACCCATCTGCCAAATTGAAGAAAAAAATAAAGTGTGATTTCAAATATTAAAATAATCTAATGCATAGGAGTGAAATTATTATTTATTCATACTCATTATAATATTTTTTTTAATTATCTATTTTATGTTAGTTTAAATCAATATTTAAACTTCTACCGTTAGATTAAATCTAAAGATTTAAGATGAAGGGTTGGGATTTAAAACCCAAAGTTTATGTATAATATGTTATTTAAATTTTAATTATTCAAATTTTAAATTAGTTTCAATCAGTGTTTTAATAAGAGAAATTATTTATATATAAATTTTAACAAGAGAAATTATTTATTATAGTGATAAATATTACAGTCTTATAATTATATCTCCAAATTTTAACAAGAGAATTTATTTATATAATTTTAAAGTGTGTAAAATATGCATAATATCTTTTAAAAAAATTTGGTATATTTGAGATCCACTTTAAAGAATCTACTTTTTACATAATAGTGATAAATATTTTATTGATTTTATTTTATTTTTATATATAATAGTGATAAATATTTTAATGATTTTATTTTTTATTTATATATAATAGTGATAAATATTATAGTATTTTTTTTCTCTCACTTTCTTTCTCTCTCCTCTGGCTCGATTATTGCCCACGGCCCATTCTCCTTTAGCCCAGCGCCGCCATGCGTCGGCTAGCCTTACCGCCACCATCGGGGAGTCCCCCACACGCGGCCTCTCTCTTCCCCGCGGTAACCCAACCGAAATGGGTTTCTCCCATTTGTGTCAACGTGCGCCACCGTACGCGGCCATCCAGCCTCACGACCACCACCGGGGACTCCCCCTCATGCCGGCAACCAAGGCAGCAACAACGGATGTCCGCCACGCGCGGCTGGCTCTCCCCCACGGAAACCCAATCGAAATGGGTTTCACCCATTTGTGTCCCACTTCCGCAGCCGTACGTGGCCACCCAGGCCACCGCACCTCCACCACCTCACATCGGCGACAACCTCTAGCAGACCCAGCCACCACGAACCTCCATTTCCCTCTCCGTCGCACATTGTCATTCGCACGCACCAACCCATTTCTCCAACTCTCTCTCTCTCTCTTCAAACCAAAAAGAAACAGAAGAAACAAAACAAACATGCGAAAAAAAAAACAACACAGCCTCTTTACTGTTGATGAATAGTAATACTGTTCATTACTGTTCATATCAACATAGCCTCTTTTAAGATATAGGAAGATACTTCCTGAAATGCGAAGTCTTGAGATTAAATTCTTTCGTCGATCTCCCGTCAATTCATTTAAGGATGACACAACATTCAAATGATACATCAAAACCCTTACGTAAAAAATTAAAAAAAAAATGTAATTTCTTTAAAGTATATAAGAAATTTGAAAGTTTAAGATAAATATGTGAAAAAGTTACAAGTATTTAAAAATAAAAAATAAAAAACAATTAATAAAAATATTCAAAAGAGCGAAAAAAAAAGAATGAAGATTAAGAAAATTAATTTTTAAATATAAAAATTATTAAAAAATGAAGCTAGAAAATATTAATTATTTAATTTTAAAATGATAAAACGAGCAAAATCAAAAATATTTTTAAATAAAGTTTGAGGTTTTTTTAATATTAAAACCAATTGAGTGATTTGCAAATAAGCTAAAACTCAAGGATTGATTTTTATAATTAACCCCAAACAAATGAATCAAAATTCTTTAAAAAATAAACAGGAGAAGAGGTCACCGATCGTGGTTGGCCAAAACTGGCCGACCATTGTGTTTGCTGAATTCTAACCACCAGTAGTCTAGGTGGCCAAAACAGCACATCAGTTGCTTGTTTGAGGCCATCCACGTGGTGGCCAGAACGTGGCCTCTTTCTTCTTCTTTTTTTTTTAATATAATTTTCGATTTTTATTTATAAAACAGGTAATAATGTAACAATTCTGTTATGAGAATTGCTACGTACACAAAAAGATTATATAAAAGTAAACTTACAAATTGACATGACTTCATGTGATCCGTTACATCTACTTTACACTAAAAGTAACTTTACAATCTGATGTACTGCATCAACCTACATCAATTTATGGATTTACTTTTGTGTAATTCCTTTGTGGCTAAAGTATTTCTCTTTCATAAAACTACAATTTATTTATTTTTTATGTCAGAAACCTATCCAAGGCAGGGCCCTTCGGACCCATCCCTGTAGAGTAAACTCTGATCCCGTGCTACGCACTCTCAAAATTTTCCTATACAGAACTGGTTAAATCGCTGACTTTTCACCAGAGGGTGTGACTCCAAATGATTGTTTACACCATAAAGTGTTGAACCTTGAACCTTGAACCTTGAAGGGAGTAATACCCAAATACCAAATTCTTGACCACTTGGGCCAACCCTTGGGATTAAAACTACAATTTATTTAATATAGAATTGTAAAAGAATTATAAAGAGTTGTAACTTGGTCATTTTTCCAAAACAAAAAACCTCGTACGCAAGTATTTAGTTTCATTCATCATTCATAAAAGGATGATTTCTCATAGATTATAGTTCAAAAGGAGCCTAATAAATTCCCATTTACATCGCAATTATTGATTTTTTAGGGCACTTATCTAAATATGATATTTCGGGGCCTTCTATCTCATAAGCTTTAGTGATTATGTAATGATCTCACAAGATCTCTCACATGACTAAAAATAAAACTCTACAAGATCTCCAGTTAGGGTTCAAGAAAGAACCACATAAAGTTGATTGAATTGTTAATGCAGAAAAAATATTTGAGAAATGATATATACAAACTCCAAATACACAAGAAGACCTTTATAAAAAAGAGGACTCCACCATAAAAAAAAGTGCGGAAAACTCACTTTTTCTTGATAGAACCCACATTTTTACAAAATATTTACGCCTACTGCTCGAGCCATGCATAAATGCAGAGTCCTTTATGAATTCACCTTGTGGTCTATCAATTGTTCGTCCAGCAATAAACTCCTGAACTAAGAAAGCATAAAACAAAGCAAGCTTCCACTTAACTAAGGAAATGGAAAATGATTAACTTACAACTATTTTACAACTCTTTTGCAACTCCATATTAAATTAAGAGTAGTTTCGTAAAATTGAATGTCATTTTTCATAAAGTAGCATATTTGCATTGGTTGATTGTGAAATGTGTTAATAGAGTTGTAGTGTATCGTTCATTAGAGTTGTAACTGCTGTGAGCTATTAGTTACAAATTAGTTAGAGGTGATTAGTTTGTTAACAGAGGATATAGAAATACTTCTCATGTGTACGAATCAGAAGCATTGCAATGAAATCATTCATTTTCACTAACCGGTTTACACGGGATAGGAGTGGGTCCGAAGGACCCTACCTTGGAGAGGTTTCCCCCCCAAAAAAAAAAAAAAAAAAATTCATTTTCACTCAATCTTCTCCTCTCTAGGCAGTTTTCTCTTCTTTCCCCCAAACTCCATTTTTGACATCATTACTCGAAATGGATATCATTTATCTGACCAAAAAGCTAGATCTTCGATGAACTTCAAACTTAATCAGAATAAACCCGCAAAAGTTTCAGAAAGTACAGGTAACGTTTTTAGCATATGCAGAAATATTTTGTACAATACATACAACGATCTATTTGGCTAAGCACAAACAAAATCCATCTCTCTTGAAATGAACAAAGTAGTAGACAAGTCCTGACAAATCAAGGCAGAAACACTGAATAAAGAAAAAAATGCTGATAAATATGAGTACCGAAGCGGCAGAGCTTGGTGCCGAAATATCAAATCAAGTGCTTTTATCTTTTCCTCCTATGGCGGATGACCTGAACCAAGGTATCCACACGGAAGTTGTCTTCTGGTACAGTCTGTAAGCCTCAGCCCTGTAATCTTGCTTCACCATCCGGTCCTCCACAAGCTTAGTCACGTAAGCTAAGCACATACTATTGATGAGTGCTCCGAAAAAGGTCCATCCGTGTCCGAGGTTCCACGCAAATATAACCAGTCCCCACCACCACAACTGCTCGCCAAAGTAGTTTGGATGCCGGGAGTATTTCCATAAGCCCTTGTCCAGGTTAGGTGCCATTGGCTTCCCATGATCCTTTAGCTTGGCGTTCATAGTCACATATTCATGGAGTTGCGTGTCTGCATAGTAAGCGACAATGATTCCACACACACAGACAATGACGGCAATAAAATCCCAGATGTTCAATGGCTTATTGATCGAGTGGACAACATATAATGGGAGGCTTACTCCAATCAGAAACACCTGCAAAGTTTAAAACAAGCAGAAGAGGAGAAACATACCATATTAGCAAACATGGTTTAGAAATCCATTCAGGAAATTCATCGAGCAGTTAGCGTGAAGTCGGATACAGAGTCAGATTGCCTTGGACTCATGAGTTACCTGTTGACAGAGGTAGACAGCGAAAAAGGAAACCCACCACCAGTGCTTGCCGTACTGTTGGCGCATATCTGTGAACCTCCAATCCTCCCTTGCGCCCCACTGCCAGCCTTCACGCCTGAAGTAGTTATGGGTTAGCCTTAGACCCCACACCCAAGTCATCAAGATTGCAATCCTCGACCTCCACCAGTCATAATGAGCCAAAGGGTGAGTTGCATAGTAATGAACAAGCATCACTGGTATTACCGTCCAATACAAATCTATCATCTGCACAGCCAAACCAAACACAGAAAATCAACAATCAATTAATGGGAAGGTAAAATGGACCAAAGTAGTCCGAAAGGAAACGAAAAAAGAAGCAACGTACGTACCCAGTGGCTGTTCTGGATATGACCGATGAGCCAGAAGAGCAAATTGACGTTGAGGAAGAAAAAGGCGTTAGCCAATAGGAGAGGGTGGCGATAGCTCCATGTCCAAAGAGGCGCCTGAGAGAGCCAATCAGCGTCACTACCAGAAGCAGTAATACGATAATGGTGGTTAAGGAATGAGAGGTAGAAGAGTATGGAGGGAAGGGGAGCTAAAAACGCTATCACGGCATTTTTCAAGTTAGCAGAAGCACTACGATTTCCACCAAAACCCATGGTATCCCCCGTACGTGCTAGTATTGTTGACCTTCGACGGAGAGAGAGAGAGAGAGGGTTGAGGCCTACTTATAAACTGGGAAATGATGGCATGAATTGGAATTCGACCATTTCCTCGGTTGTCTAACGTTCGAAAAGAAAAAGGCAAAAGGTTGGTTCGGCGGTACCCACCATCTTGATCCGTTCAATGATTAGCATGAATTGTCTTTCGGCCCACATGGTAGGAGGCATCCACTCCTAAGGCCCAAATAATTATTACCGTGCCCATCACTTTGATTTAAAATAAGTATCAATTATTCAATGACAGATTATATAACACATCAATTTAATCATTATTCTCGCATAATAATCATTGTTGCGACGTCCAGTCAGTTCCTGAACGGCAACAACAATTTGACCGGTCTCTGTTACAGATTTTAGGACGTTAGGGCGTTGAATTGAGTTTACTTTAGTTGAATTTATGAATAGTAGTAATTTGAATAGTAAAAAAAATTAAGTGGGACCCATCTAAACTAAGTTTAAAGTATATTTAAATATTAAGATGAGTCTAATACTTTTTATAAGAAATTAAAAAAGGTTATGGGTCCCACATATAAAGATATTTTAAGTTAAAAAAGATTATGGGTCCCATGTGTAAGAAGATTTTGAATTAGGATGAGTTTAGTAATTTAAGAGTTGAGTGTTTGTATGTTAGACTCAACTTAAAATTAGACTGAACTTAGCAACCAAACGAAGCCTAACTCTGAGTTTCTCCATCGAAAATTTTATCCATCATTTAGATACAGAAACTATTTCTTCTTATGATTCTTATCTTATCATTATAAATTTTATAAATTTTAATAAAAAAATAATAAAGAATTCAATTTTTTTAAATTTTAAAACAATAATAATATTAAAAAATAATATTTTAATAATATTTTATTTAACTTTCAACTTTCATCTAAAATCATCTTATCCGATCTAAGGATGTTCACCCAGGTTCCAACCCGGGCCAGAACCCGGACCAGGTTGGTCTAGGTCAGACCCGGGCCGGAACCCGGGTGGATCCGAGTTTTTAAAACCCGGAAATCCGGGTTCCAGATTGTAGCCGGATTTTTTTTTCTTTTTTAAGTAAAAGCCTTTATTTTATTAAAAAATTTTTCCTAAGTCAAGTTCATGAAACGTTCTAAAAATACTAAATGCATGTAAAACAATAAAACAAATCCAATATTCATCTATGTATGCATCACAATGCAATCCACTACATAGTACACTATTGGTATTTATAAATTACATTACTAAACACAAAATTACAAGAAATGAGTTACAAAATCAACAGCACAGTCTTTCCATTAGTGATTTAATCTCACACCAAATAATAGTCTGTTGTCAATTCCTGCAGCCAAGAAATCAAAAAGCTCATTAACTAGTTTTGCATATCATATTCAAATAGAATATTAAAAGACAGTACAGAAAATGTGTATAAAAATTGATGGTTTTATGGCCATGAGATCTGACACTGATTTAAAAACTTCAATTGGGTTAATTATGATTTTCCATCTTGAAGGGCAGAAAATGGCACATACAAATTTCAAGAATTTTGTGCACAAGCTGGAATAGATTTGGAAAAGCAGAAGGCAAAAGTAGCAGGGGAACTGCATTGGGAACAAAACAAAAATGAGAGTTTCACAATAAAAACGATATGTTTTAGAAAATGTAGGCATGGACTCGAATCAGTAGCATATAGATAAGTAAAAAAATTAAACATAACCAAAACATAAATGATAAAGAAAAAAAAATGAAAAAAAAACAGAGTTCTTTGACAATAATCGTTGAACCCTTAAATTTACACATACCTCATAAGTATCGTAAACAAAATGTGGCAACACAGAACATGTAATAAAACTTGAACCTCCTTTTATTTTACTTGAACATGTAATAAAAAAAAGAAAAAAGTCTATAACAGCGGTGTACTTAGGCGATGCCTTTTATATCATTAAAACTTTACTTTTACTTATATAAAAAAAAAAGTCTATAACAGCTGTCCAAAGAAACAAAGTATTGAAAAAATAAGTTTTTATTCCATTGTTCTCAAAAATTCTATCATTCTTTTCCCTCCAAATCACCAAACCAAGTAGAGAGGCACAGTTCTAAAAGCTCCAAAACTAAATAATCTCATCACTACCTTATTAATATGATCTACGCCATCTCCAAAAATCCAGACTTTAAGCTTAAAAGCAACTTATAATCAAGTAAGATGAGAGGGTCCAGAACAGTGCACACATTAGCCTTAGGAAACGTATGCACTTAACTAAACATCAGACTAACCTCCCTCTCTTTCCTTTCCATGCTTACCTTTTCAAAACTATTATATAAGACCCATATGCAGTTTGGACACAGAGAATGAGAAGCAAGCACACAAAATCCATCTAAACAAACATTGAATGACACCAATATCTCTCGTGTGTAGGTATAATTTTCTCCAGAAACGTCCAATCCACACCGAGAAATAAAAATAACAAGATACACATGTGCAAAGCGCAAGGATGAATACTAACCGATTCAGTTATAGAGCAAGCAAAATAACACGCAATAATATGAGGACAGGAAATGGGGAGTACCCTTTCTTTGCGTGCGGCTTTCTTTTGCTCCAACTCTTCGAGGGCGGTACCATTTTACCAGGTCTAGAAGGCTCGGATGGATGTCGGTGAGAGATGGGTTTGAGAGCTTGATTGGTATGAGTGTGTTGGTCGGCGAAGAGGTGTACTGTGACCTTGGGTTGGCTAGTTTGGCCGAGGAAGAGATGATTCTCAAAGTTGAGCTTCCACAAGCCATTTGTACTCGAATCAACTACTCCTCTCCATCAAGTAACCATCGAGATCATCGCGACGGCAGCTAAGGTTTCGTAGCTTGAGTTGAGAGAGAGATAGAGGGGGGGGGGGTTTTCGGGGTCACGGGCCGAAGTGATTTTTTTTTTTTTTGTCTTTTATACAAATCCGGTTATACTGGGTTATGAATACGGAACCCGAGTTTCATACCCGAATCCGGACCGGATATAATCGGTTTTTATAATACAGGTTCCAGCCCGAACTTGATCCTGACCGGAACCCGTAACCGGAACCCGGATAACCGGGTTCCGGACCGAGCCGGGAAAAAACCTGGCCCGGATAAACAATCCTAATCCCATCTCACTATCCGGCCTAAACCAACACTTGATTAATAAACCAATTATGTCATTGTAGGTATTCTTTGTGAAAAAGGATGCAACAAAAATAAAGTTAAATAAGAAATTAATCATACGTATAAAAATTTATGAAATTTGGTAATATGTCGACATCCATAAAAATGCAATAATTTTATTCTCTTAAAAAATGACAAAATACATTTTAAGACGAAATACACTATTTAAACCGCTATACTATTGATAATAAATATATATTCTCCTTCATTGGCAGCTCTACTCATCTTATATGCAAAACGATTACAAATTTGTAATTAAAATCACAAGTTTACTGGTCAGAAACGACTACCAAATTGCCCATATAGATGATTATAAGCGATCTTTTGTAAAATTATTTCTCTCTAGTTTTATAAAGAAATACAATGGTTATCAAAAACAGATTCATAAAGAAAAATTATTTAAAAGTTTCAAAGCTAGATATCATATTATTCCGTCTCGTTAATGAGTAGCATCGCACCAATAAAACCTATAAATTGATAATAAATAATGTTAAATACAATTGTAGGGTGCATAAATTATGTGCACTTTGCTTAAAAAATAACGAGTCTATCATTAATAAGCAGATTCCAAATCTTTTTCACTTTTTAAAAAAGAATGTGCAGTGTGTATTCTTGAACTGTACAAAACATTTTCCATTGACAAGATAGTATAAAATATCAACAGAAATATGCAAGTCATATATCATATTAAGGCCCGTCTAGATACAAGAAGTATTTTATCTCATTTTATCATTATAATTTTTTAAATTCTTACACAAAATATAATAAACAATTCAATTTTTTCAAATTTTAAAATAATAATAATATTAAAAAAATAATATTCTAACAAAATTTTATTTAACTTTTATCTAAATTCATCTCTTTTTAACTCACTGTCCAAACGGTTTCTAATATTGGCACGTATCACATGTTCAAGTTCTTGCCAAGTGGCATATATAATATTATAATTCTTATTCGACAAGTTAGTCTACATACAGTTCCTAAATGGAGACTGTTCACGCAAGTCCATATATTTATGTTTAAAAAAAAATTTAAATTACAATAATATCATTTTTAAAATGATATTTTTCCCATTTTACCCCTCATTTTTATCAATGAGATTGCACACGCAGTCTCCCATTCAAGACTGCAAATAAAATTTCTTTCTATTCGACCTCTGAGCTGCTAAACTTTTATCACCCTAAGTACTTTACCTATGAATATTTTCCAAGGACCAAGCATATTTTCCACCCCACTTTCCCATGTGATGTTGCCATGCATATAACTCTTACTTAACCCTTAGTATTAGTTTCGAGCATAATTTATAGTTTATTAACAATATCTTCTCTTATCTTTTGCTATCATCCTCCATTTGTCTTAGTTATTTTTTAAAAATCAATAGAACTATTATGAGATTAATGGGCATAATGTCTTCCTTAGTTTACATGTATTAATTTCATGTGATGGATGATAGAGGCATAAGCATATTTGAGCTTCATGGTGGGATCAGGCTATCAAGAAACCAATATTGATTTCCTCCAACTAATATTGCAATCTCGTTGTGTGGGTACGTTTGGATGATCAACTCGTCTCAACTCATCATTACAATTTTTTAAAATTTCAATACAAAATATAATAAATAATTCAACTTTTTCAAATTCTAAAATAATAATAATATTAAAAAATAATATTATAATAATATTTTATAATCTCAACTCAATTCAGTTCAACATACAAACGCAGCCATTTCAAAATAATAATTCTATTTTTTTATACACACACATGGCATAATTTAATTTAAAAAATAAAATTTAAAAATCTAAGATGCATGGAATTAGGGTTGAGCAAAACTCCGAAAATCCAACTCCGCACCGACTCTGTTCCGATTCCGATAAGTCGGAGTCGGAGTCAGAATCGGAGTAAGAGGTAGCGATGTACCGACTCCGACTCCGATATTGTACATATTTTATAAAAATATATGTATTTTTTATATATTAATCATATATATATTATATAACTATAACTTATATAGTTAGTTAAATTTAATAATATACTGGTATGAGCAAATTATTATAAACTAATATACTTATACTATAATATAAATAGACTAAATTGTCTAATAAAATTTTAGTATATGTAAACACCATACTATTAACTATTACTACCATGTAATACTAATGTATAATAACAATTAATGTATAAACACTAATATATAATAACATGTGATACTAATTATATAATAACTAATATATAATAATATTTAATACTAATGTATTATGTATAAACACAAATATATAAATTTATAATAATATGTAATACTAATATTTAATAACTAAAGTATAATAACATGTGCTAGTAATGTATAAAAATCAATGTGTAATAACATGTAATACTAGTGTATAAACATTAATATATAATAACGTATAATTCTAATGTATAATAACATTAATTTGTACAATGATTTACTTTTTTAATTTTGGTTATGTTTTAATAAAATTGAAATTTGAAAAAATATTTAAAAAAAAAATTGAAATCTAGAAGCTCAATTTGATAAGTGAGAGCCTAAAATTCTCAAGTTGAAATTTCAAATGAACTAAGAAAAAAAGTTCAATAAAAAAATTCAAATCTGACTCCGCCCTGACAAAGTTTTCATCCGTTTGTCCAGAGCTTCATGAGTTTCTAATTTTAGCAAAGAGAAATATATATTAGTATGCCGTCTGAGTTTGCCCACTACTCACTTTGACCTCTTATGTATTTAATTTTTTTATTTTTACTTAATGATTAAGAAAGTAACTTTCAATATATTGATATATTTTTTTATTTTTTAAAAATATTTAAATATATTAAAAAAATATGAAAAAAAGAAGGAAAAAATAAAAACACTACTTTATATTAGCGGACACATCCAACGATCAAAACTGGCCGCACGCTAGCACGGCTCTTTAGCTTTTTTTTTTTTTTAATCAAGCACGGCTCTTTAGCTAATTACTCCCCGAGTTTACAGATTTTTAAAAACTAATTTCTTTCCTTCCATCCAGTAGTACTAATTACATTTTTAAATGACAGAGATATTGATGACATGCTGCATTAATGCCACATGGTAAGACTAGACTAAAATCCGATCATTGGCACCTTTAAGTTTATGATATCCCACATTAGCTGCCTCCTAGAAAAAAGTAAAAATATAGGAAAATAATTTATATTTAATATTTTTTATAACATATTTCATAATAATATATTAAATGAGAGATAATTTTATAAAATATTTTATAGAGATAATTTGTAAAATATTCTATAAAAATAATATTATTTTATAAAAATATCTTTATCTTACAATATTATTATAAAATATATTGTGAAAATATATCGTGTGTATCAATATTTTTTTTAATACTCAAAAATGTAAAAGCAGTAAAAAATACTCAGTTAAAAAAATAGAAAATAACAAAAAATATTAAGTGTAAAAAAACTTATCCTCAGGTCACCGCTTCATCCCCACCCCACTCTACAAAACTCTATGAAAAGGGGCTCTCTTTTCACGTCGGTGAGAGAAAAAAAACTCTATTTAATATTTTTATACACTATATTTATATTTATATTTATTTTATTTTTTATTAAATATATAGTGTATATTTATATTTATATTTATTTTATTTTTTATTAAATATATAGTATATAAATGATAAATAGAAAAATTTAATTAGTTGGCAATTAAAGTCGATCGTCCGAGTCTGGGTGGAACCCATCACGTAGGAGTAATAATTAAAACAAACAGCAATGATAAGGCGTCTAATCCAATAGATAAAGATATGATTAATTATGAGGAGGTTAGCATGCATCCGTGGTTGCATGGTGTTCGTAATGATGCGTGCAGCAGAAACAAGTGTGCCTAATCATAACTGCATGCTGGCCTGGAATCATTTCCCAGCTTGGTCCCCCCCGGCCCTGACCTCTTCTTAATTCTCACCTCGTAAAAATATTCTTCCACAACCTGCCTGCGAAGACACAAGACAAAACTAGGAGTGGAAGGACCATCATCTCTATCAATGGGCTGCATGCATGCTTCACTTTATTAACTTGAAAATGAAACGCTCAGTGCATGCAGCTTGGTACTCCACAATGGAGCTCATGAGTCATGATTCATATTCCTTTTTGCTTTCAGCATGTACACTTGTAGTTCATGCAAAATTTTCTTGTAATATAAGATAATGTTTGAAAATCCACCTTACTTTTCTGGTGGTGAATGTGTTCATTTATGTATCCTTTTACAGATTGTATAGCTTTAATACAAATCAATGAATTTACAATTGAAAAGGAAACAATATACAAAAAAATCTCCTACAATTGACATATATGGGAAGACTTTGATTGAGGAGTGATATCCTCAACACTCCTTGCAAGTTGAGCGTCGGATTGGATCGGACGTGGAGCTTGGATCGAAAAAACTCAAATAGAGGTCGAGAAACACTCTTGGTAAAAATGTCAGCAACCTGTAAATGAGAGGGGACGTGTTGTGTATATAGTTTACCAGCGACAACAAGTTCGCGGAGAAAATGGTAGTCCAATTCAACATGCTTGGCCTGCTTGTGAGAAACTAGGTTTGAGCTAAAAAAAATGGCACTTTTGTTGTCACATAAGAGAAGAGACGGCTGTGGGATAGGTACCTGAAGTGCAGTAAATGTGTGAGCCAAATGAGTTTGGCGGCAGTGAAGGCAAGAGCACAATACGTCGATTCGCAGCTAGAACAGAAGACAATTGGTTGTTTCTTAGCATTCCAGGAAACCAAATTATCGCCAAGATAGATAAAATAACTAGAAGTCGAACGACGAGTATCAGGGCAGCTGGCCCAATCAGCATCAGAATAGGCAACGAGAGTACCAGGAGAGACGAATGGTTGAAAAGTTAAGACAAACTGAATGGTGCCTTTAACATAGCGGAGAATATGCTTGACAGCCAGAAAGTGATCTTCAGCGGGAGCATGCAAAAATTAACTAACAAAGTTGACAACATGAGCAATATCAGGACGCGTGATGGTCAAGTATTGAAGCGCACGAACGAGAGATCTGTAGAGAGTGGGGTCAGAAAATAGAGGACCATCGGTGGGCAAAACAACCATGGGAGTGTGAACAGGCTTACTGTCAAGTAACTGAACTTGAGAGAGAATATCCCGTGCATATTTGAGTTGACTGATGAAGAGACCATCAGAAGTGAGGGAAGCTTCAAGACTAAGAAAGTAACTGAGAGAGCCCAAGTCCTTAATGGCAAACTCATAATTGAGTTTGCAAGTGAAGTTGTCAAAAAGGGAAGAATTGTTGCCTATAATAATGATGTCATCAACAAAAAGAAGCAAGAAAATAATATCTGACTTCTTATGAAAGACAAAAAGAGATGTGTCAGTACAATTGCAAGAAAAACCAAGGTGAATGATAAAAGAGCTGAAGCGCTGAAACCAGGCACGGGGGGCTTGCTTGAGACCATAGAGAGTTTTCTTCAACTGGCAAACGTGATCTGGGAAGCGAGGATCAATGTACCCTGGATGTTGTTCTATATAAACATGATCAGTGAGAGTGCCATTGAGGAATGCATTCTTGACGTCAAGTTGGTGAAAATGCCATTTCTTTGTCACAGAAAGAGAGAGCACAACACGAACTGTGGTAGCTTTGATTACAGGACTGAAAGTATCAAAGGTACCTGTGTATAACCCTTGGCAACAAGGCGAGACTAGGTACCTGTGTATAACCCTTGGCAACAAGGCAGGACCAGGTACCTGTGTATAACCCTTGGCAACAAGGCGGGCTTTAAGATGCTTAATAGATCCATTGGACAAGTATTTGGTCCAGAAAACCTATTTGGAGCCCACAATATTGGTGTTGGTGGGTCAATGAACCAAAATCCAAGTACGATTACTGCGTGAATATCTTCATCCATGGCAGCGAGCCAGACATGATTCTTAACAGCAAATTTGAAACCTTTAGGCTCTGTCGATGCAAGAAGAGCAAGAAGAAGACCAGAGGAGCCCAAAAAACTAAGATGCGCCAGATGGCGAGTCTTGAAAATACCAGCTTTAGCTCTCGTAAGCATAGGATGAAAGCCTAATGAAACTACTACATCAAGAGTGGAATCTGCACGAGACTCGGGAGGAGATGGACTAGGGCCGAGTGCTGCAAAGAGGAACCTGCAAGAGAATCAGAGACCTGCAAGGACTCATTCATTGGATCAGTACAAATAATACACAGATTAGACCCAGATTGAGTAATATGTTGGGAACGGGGTTCAGAAGGAGAGGGAGGCAGGTCTGTATGGAGAAGACTGGGTTCGAGGAAATTGGAAAATTGAAGTGAGGATATGGGTTGAGCTTGAGAGGCAGTAAGGAAAGGAAAATGAGTTTCATCAAATTGAGTATAGCGAGTGATATAGAGCCTAAAGGTGGTGGGATCAAGACAACGAAACCCTTTGTGAGAGGGACTATAATCCAAAAAAATGCAGAGAATGTTGCGAGTAGAAAGTTTGTTAGGCATATAATCACGTAAACAAGGATAAACACGACAACCAAAAGGATGAAAGTTTTCATAATTTGGAGAGTTACCATACAAAATTTCAAAAGGTGATTTACCTCCAAGAAGCAGTGTGGGCAAGCGGTTAATGATGTAAGCTGCAGTGCTGAAAGCGTCAACCCAAAAATGAGGAGAAATGTGAGAATGAAAAAGAAGTGCTAATCCTGTCTCGGTCACATGACGATATTTTCTTTTTGCACGACCATTTTGGGTTGGTGTGTATGGACATGAAAGCTGATGGTGAATGCTAGAAGAACGAAGATGATCTTGAAAGAAATTATTGGTAAATTCAGTACCACCATCACTTTGAAAAATTTTGATACGAGCAGAATATTGATTTTCCACAAAATTTTGAAATTGAATAAAAACATGATAAAAATCATATTTCAATTTCAAAGGATAGAGTCATGTGAAGCGAGAATAGTCATCAATAAAAATGATATAATAAACAAACCCCAAATTGGATTTGACGGGGGAGGGACCCCATATATTGCAATGAATAAGATCTAGCACATTAGACGACCTATGTTCATTATGAGAATAAGGCAAACAATGACTTTTCACAATTTGACATGTGTTACATAAAGCACGAGAAGGCAACAAAGAGGTATGATAAAGCTATCCTTTTTTTTTATTTATTTAAGAGAGAAATAACATAATGGTTGACATGTCTAAGTCGTGCATGCCATAAATCATATGACACATGAAACGATTTATTTTTAAAAGCGGAATTGCTGCACTCGAGCACATACAAGCCCCCATCACGCTTGTCGGTTGCCACCACCATTCCTGTTTTGCGATTATGAACAGTGAACAATTTATTAGTAAAGGTAACAGATAATGGAAAATCAGATGTTAATTTACTAATGGATAACAAATTTTTAGTGAGGCGAGGAACAACTAGGACATCTAGGAGATGGGGATTCGGGGTAGGAGAAAGGTTACTAGTGTGGGTAATGGGTAGTGACACACCATTCCCAACAATTATGCAATCCTTATCCGTGTAACTTGTGGACTGGTCCAATTGAGATGAATCCACGATCATATGGGCCGAGGCCCTTGTATCCACAAACCAATCACAGCCCACATCTTCAGAGAGGGAGTAGGAGCTTGTGAAACCCTCGGCGAGTTGAGCAGAAGGCTCACTCCGAGCATAGCGCTGGTTGCAGCGATTAGCATAGTGGCTGTCCATCCTGCAGATTTGGCAGCGTGGAGGACGACGCCCTTGAGTTGAGTTGGAGCATCCTTGTTTGCGGTTGGAAGAGTCGCTGCCATGGCCACTGGTGCGACCTGAATGATGGTGGGATAAACCACCATGATGGGAGGAGTTTTTTGTGGTGGTAAAAGCTGTAGCAGAAGAGGAAGATGATTCTAGAGATTTCTGGAAAATCTCAAAACTCTATGCTTTTCTATGCTTTTGAGATTAAATCCGCAAAGGAGGGGAGAGGAGTTTGGGCCATTTGAGCAGTGGAGAAACTTGAGAAGTCAGGCCCTAGGCCACGGAGGAACCAGTGCACCTTATCGATCGGTGCCATCAACAGACAGACCAATTGCATGGAGGTGGTCATAGAGGACCTTGAAGGCGCGAGCATACGCTGCAACAGGGTGGGATCCGCACTTCATCAACTGGAGATCATCCTTGAGGCGGAGTTCACATGCCTTCGAGCGGTGGCTGAAGGTGTTTTCCATGGCTAGCCACACCTCACGGGAGGTGGAGAGGCCTATAGCTTCGGCCATAGCTTCCTTGGTGAGGGAGGAAAGCAAGAGGCTGAGCAAACGCTAGTCTGTGGCTTTCCACGCCATGTATTTGTTGTATGGTGTCTGAGAGTCTGCGGATTCGAATTGAGGTGGGGGCACAAGGGTGACATCAACATGACCCAGTAAGTCTTGACTCTCAAGAAGGGGAAGAAGTTGGCTCTTCCATAAGAGGTAGTTGGATGATGATAGTTTGATGGTGACCATGTGAATCATGGTGTTGAAGGGAAGGAGGGTGGGTGCAGAGTCGGAGGCCATGAGGATCGAAGGATGTTAATCCAGGTAGTCTCTTGATACCATGAGAATGTTTGAAAATTCACTTTACTTTTCTGGTGGTGAATGTGTTCATTTATATCCTTTCACAAATTCTATAACTTTAATACAAATCAATGAATTTACAATTGAGAAGGAAACAATATACAAAAAAATATCCTACAATCACGTTGGTCAACTTTGACATATATGGGAAGACTTTGATTGAGGAGTGATATCCTCAACAATATAAAATGTCGTTTCATTTATATAAATATTTTCAATAAAAATGTCTCAAATATTCTTTCCAGAAAAGTAAATTATACACTATTAAAAAAATTCTCATAACTATGATAAATAATCTGGTGTTACTTGGCAGTACTTATCATTCTCTTGCCTTAGTCAAGCGTGATCGATCATCAATGTCATCTAAAAAGTAGAGATAATTGGATGAGTTCCAACAATAAAAACAATTCCATTGTAGCATGCAAATTAAATATGAGCCATGTACTGAATGTAGAGATGACTAATTCTCATAAAAATAACATAGCAGTAATCAATGGGCATTTAATTATACCAGTACAGTCAAAACAATTTTTAGCTTAAGTATGACTGGATTTGGATACAGAAACAGTTTTATCATCTTATCTCATCATTACAATTTTTTAAAAGTTTTTATACAAAATATAATAAACAATTCAAATTTTTACAAGTTTCAAAATAATAATAATATTAAAAAATAATATTTTATTTAACTTTCATATAAAATCATCTCATCTCACCTCACTATCCAAACAGATAAAAAAAACAAAGGCCATGTTTACCCAGTGGCAAGATTATGCATTTTAGCGGCCAATTGAGAAAAACAGAAAGCTGAGCGTAAACTTAGGCTAAATATAATAGAAACGTTGGTACCTAAGCAGAGCATCAGAAACATAGGCAACAATTAATAATTTAATACGAGAAATTACTTACATCATCCTACATCCTCAACACATTCAGTATTGTTGAGTTAAAAAAAAAAAAACAATCATAGTGTGTAAAAGGGTGCGGCTAATGCGTAACCGTGCTCATTTAATACCCATGGTAGGGCTATAACCAAAGCAGAAATAGAATCTTTTTGCCTCAGTGTTTGCAAATACGGTACAATAATAAAAATAGTGCAATAAGTAGATAATATCATGTAATCACATAGCTTATACAAAAGTCACATTTACATTTTATGCAGTATATAAATTATAAATAGTATATAAAAATAGTTCATGTGTACACAAATTTTTCATAATAATAATAATAATAATAATAATAACTCACTACTCAAGATCGACCTCAATAATTTTGAAAAATCTAACAGAGGAGCACCATTTACTTAGACTTGCTGGTATAACTAGATTTGCCTCACAACAATGTTCAACAAAATGAACCAGATCCTAAACAAGATTAGCACAACTATAATTTATAGGAATAGGCTAGTGTCTCTTTAGAGTTGAAGTCATGGTTGTTTTAGGAGTTGTGTTTCGAGTAGGAATTCATAACTTAAAGAGTGATGCTAGGTTGATGACCAACAGTGACTGCTAGGCGTGCCGCCTAGGCAAAATTCTTTTTTATTTTTCTTTTTCATATATTTTTAACATCTTAAAATATTTTTTTTTAAAAAATATTAATACAGTAATAGTCAATTTCTTAATCAGTAAGTAAAAATAAATAAATATATAAGCAGTCAAAATGAGAGAGTAAAATAAGAAGACATACTAGCATTATTCTTAGTTAAAATGCATCTAGGACTTGGACTATGGAAGTGGGTTAGGCTAGGGCTCTAATCATGTGTTGGGTTTCATGGAATTTTTGTGGGCTTTGGTAAAGGGGAACCTTGGGCTAGCTTGTTCATCCTTACAAGGGCCTAATGGGTTGGATCTCCTATTGGGTCTTAATGGGTTGTCCTCTATTATATCGTAGAATTAAGTCCAAGATTTGCATTCCAATCCTATTTTGCACTAAAAACTCCTCAAACAATTTTTTACTTTATTATTATTTTTTACAAATTTTTTATTACTATTCATTACTTTTCATCTACTTTTTACTACTATTCAATATTTTATTGTTATTTTTTCATACTTTTTTACTATTATTCACAAACATTCACACACACTTTCACTGTCCAAACGTAGCACATAGCTCATAATTAATCATGACTCGACTCCAAGGTATCCATATTAATCATTCCCATACAACTACTACTATGTCACTTGCATAATCTCACATTACTTATTTATCTTGATCCATTAATGAGGTTGCAAAACCTAACTTACAAGCACTAATCTGGCCATCAATTAAATCCTCGACACTTCTTCCTCTCACCCTAACCATCATCTATAAATAGAAACTCTGTAATAAAAGAAACATTTACTTTCCTAAAATAGAATCCTCGAAAAGTTTATCTCCTTAACAAATGTAATAGTAACTACCACATAATCATAGGCCTTCTTAATGTCTACGTACTTTGTGAACAATCCTGGGCTCACCGTATTTAAGCCTACCTACTTGGTGAGTGTAGCAAGTCTACGATTTGTCTTCCCCTAAAGATTGCATTTATAGAGGCTACTTAAAGAAGATCTTCTCTAACACCATATGCATCTTTTTAACGAGAACTTTAGAGATAATCTCCTAGCATCTTGACATATTCATCCCATTGTAACCCGCAATAATTATCAACCATGAGTTATCAACATATATAAAACCTCAAAACATACCAACCCATGACAAGCTCTTAAATATATTGTATGTCCTCATTCAATCATGACAAACAGAACACCCATGACTGTAAACATCATCCCATAATATATTGGCCTCGAACTATACCTGTTGTGCACCATGCAGCCCGATCCTTAAGATCGACTTCATGATCTTTCCATGCGAATATAATTGTAGGCATCATGTGAAAAGAACTACAGTCTTCTGGTGAGGGAGATAGCTAGAGAGCTTGCCAAGAGAGAGAAAGAGTTGGGGCGCATATTAGGTGGTTCGCAGTGGTGGTGGTGTCTTGGGTTGCAAAGAACCGTGAGGTTGAGAACTGGTCATAAGAGAGACAAGGTGTGTGTCTGGTCTTGAGTTGGCTCTTAGTTTTTGGAGGCGCGATGGGCGTAGTTTTTGTGCATGCATATGGGTTCTAGCTAGCTGAGCAGTGCAATGAAGAGCTTGGACGTGGGAGATGAGCGTAGGCTATGTTCATGAGCGAGGGCTGGTCTTCACTAGTTCCAGCGAGAGGAAGCTCCCTTTCGGTGGTTTTCCAGTGTTATATATTAACATAGAAAATATTGCCACCTCATCAAAGGTCACTACAGAAGAAACCTTAGGGAAACCGTAGGCTTTTCTGTTAGACATTCTCTCAAGTTGTATAACTGTTTTTATTATTCCATATTCTTGTACAAGACATGTATAAATATCCATTGAAATGCAATACAAAATATGATGGATTACAGTATATAGTAAAATGTGACTCTGATATGGTATCAGAGCAAATGACTTATAGTCACTGATCCATGGTATCAGAGCAAAGAAGACATGTCTTCTTTCTCTCATATTGTTACCACAAAATTAAACACAGAAAATTACCTTCTGTGGAAAGTGCAAATTACTACATATTTGAAAGGTCAGGATCTCTACCAATATGTTGATGGTAGCTTGGTCTGTCCTCCAGAAAATATATTTGAGGCATCCTCTTCTACTCCAAAACTCAATCCAAAATTTTCTTCCTGTTAATGCATTGAACAACAAGTGCTAAGTATTCTCTTCACCTCTCTTTCAGATTCTGTTATTGGCCATGTGCTTTCATCAAACACTTCTTGTGCATTATGGCTCTCCCTTGCTTCCATGTTTACATCACACTCTCAGGCCAAACAATTTCAGGCACGTTTTCAACTGGCTAACCTCACTCAAGGTGACCAAACTATTACAGACTTTTTTGGTAAGGTGCGTTCCCTTGCTGACATACTTGCCTCCACGGAAACTCCACTACCAGATCAAGAGTTTGTTACTTACCTCCTCACGGGGCTTGGTTCAACTTATGAATCGTTTGTCACTTCCATAACTACACGGGCTGAGCCCATCTCTTCTAATGAACTTTATCAGTTGTTGCTTGTCCATGAAAGCAGATTATCTCATACAGCAAAGATTCCAAGTTCCATGGAGCCCTCAGTAAACTTCACCAATACTGGCAACCGTGGACTTAACTCCTTCAGAGGAGGTCGAAATGGTAGAAATGGTAGAGGTGGTCGCAATGCTAACTCAAATCGTGGTGGTCGTTTCTCTTACAACCAGTCACCTGCTCCATCACATACGTCTTACAATCAGTGACCCACATGTCAAGTTTGCAACAAAACAGGTCATGTTGCCTTGCAGTGTAGGCATCGCTTCGATCATAGCTATCAATATGCTGCTCCACCTTCCTTCTTAGCAAATTACACAACCCCTCAATCTCAAGTTTTCTCAGACAATACATGGTATCCTGATTCTGCAGCAACGCACCACATCACTCATGATTTCGATAACCTCAATCTCTCCTCAGAGCCGTACAGTGGTAATGATCAAATTCGGGTTGGAGATGGCTTGGGTCTCTCCATTCAAAACACTGGTGACTCCTCCCTATCTTCTCCTTCTTCCTCTTTCTTATTGCGAAATCTTCTTCATGCTCCAAGCATAACCAAAAATTTAATCTCTGTTTCTAAATTTTGTCAAGACAATCGTTGCTATTTTGAGTTTCACGCAAACTTCTTCTCTGTGAAGGACATAGCGATGGGGAAGTCCCTCCTCACAGGTCCAATCCGTGATGGCCTTTATGTATTTCCCTCTCCTTCCACGACTCCATCATCTTCTACTCTCTCTCCATCAGCTCAAATCGGTGAACATACTACTACGGCTCAATGGCATTTTCGGTTGGGTCATCCTCATCACTCTATCGTCTCCACCATCCTGCGCACCAACTGTTTGAAGATTTCTTCCAATAGCTCTAAATACAATTGTCTCAACTGTCCACTTGCTAAAAGCCATCAAAACCATTTGTGTCTCACTGGGCCTCTTCCACTAGGCCTTTAGAGCTTGTTTTTGCTGATGTTTGGGGCCCGGCCCCGTTTGTTTCTAGATTAGGATACAAGTACTATGTATCGTTTGTTGATCAATTCATCAGGTTCACCTGGTTTTATCCATTAAAACTTAAGTCTGATGTTCTTCATATTTTCTCTATTTTTTTATCTTATGTCGAACGTTTCTTCAATACTAAGCTTGTTACCCTTCAAACTGATGGGGGTGGGGAATTTAAAGCTCTCACACCCGAATGTCAAAAATTGGGCAGTCATCATCAATTTTCCTGTCCACATACCCATCAACAAAATGGGCTTGTGGAAAGGAAACATCGGCATATTGTTGAAACTGGGCTTGCCCTTATGGCCCATGCCTCTCTTCCTCCTCCCTTTTGGGCTGAAGCTTTTGAGACAGCTGTCTATCTCATTAACCTCCTACCATCTCCTACACTTCAAAATAAATCTCTATTTTTTCAAGTTTATCATCGTCACCTTGATTATCATTTTTTAAAAGTGTTTGGTTGCAAATCTTTTCCCAATTTATGTCCCTATAACAAGCATAAAATTAACTTTCAGTCTGCTCCATGTCTTTTTATTGGATACAGTTCTACACATAAAGGCTATCACTGCTTGGACCTCACTACTCAACATTTGTATATATCTCGAGATGTTTTATTTCATGAAGATGATTTTCCCTACTCTAACTCACGGTCCATCATAACTCCTTCTTCTCTTACTCTTTCAAATAAGTCCACCAGTAACTCCACACAAGCCTTTTTACCACTTCTCTCCCCATCAATTCTCGGCCCAGGCCCAGGCCCAGCCCCAAGCACGCACTCACATCCAGGCCCGCAACATATATCTCCTTCAAGCTCATCGCCTATCTTCTCCAGTCTTCCAGAAATCCCTAATTCCCCTGCTCACTTCTCTCCGTCCCACACTACGAACCCCAACATCAATCCATCTACTACCTTGCATCAAAATGCTAATCCTCAATCTCATCCCACTCTCATTCCACCATGTTCCCCCATTATCACTCGGTCTCATACTCAATCCTCTTGTCCCCGTGTTCGTATGGACGGCACCGTGCCATACCCTTCCCGAACTTGTCTCACTACCACTGTACATACTCCCGAAAATCCAACCAGTTATGCTGCAGCTTCCAAACACTCAGAATGGCAAGATGCCATGCAACTGGAGTTCCGTGCCCTTCTTCAAAACCATACCTGGAGTTTGGTTCCTCCTAATCCCTCTGCTAATATACTTGGTTGCAGGTGGGTGTATCGCACAAAATTACTGGCTGATGGTTCAATTGAGAGGAGAAAGGCGAGACTTGTAGCCAAAGGCTACCACCAACAGCCTAGCATCGACTTCCAGGAGACATTCAGTCCTGTGGTCAAGGCTCCTACAATTCGACTTGTTTTATCTATTGCGGTTGCCCGTGGATGGCCTCTCAGACAGATTGACATTCAGAACTCCTTCCTTCATGGAACACTCCATGATCAGGTATTCATGCAACAACCCTAAGGTTTTATTGATCCTTTGCACCCCCACTATGTTTGTAAATTGCAGAAGGCAATTACGGCCTCAAGCAGGCCCCTAGGGCATGGTTTGCCCAATTGAGCACTTGGTTGTTGTCCTACTGTTTTAAGGCTTCTCAAGCAGATGCCTCACTTTTTATTCTCAGTCAGGGTGATCTGCACATGTATCTCCTAGTCTATGTTGATGATTTTATAATTACTGCTTCCCGTGCCTCTGCCATTGATAAATTCATTCATGACTTAAGTGAAGCATTCCCTATTAAAGATTTGGGTAGTTTGTCCTACTTTCTTGGTCTTGAAATTATTAAGTTGAGTGATGGTCTACTGCTCTCTCAACGAAAATATATTAAGGATCTTTTAACTCGAGCTAACATGCTGCAAGCCAAGCCTATCACATCTCCCATGGCAGCATCTTTGAATCTGTCTAAATTTGATTCACCTGGTTTTGATGATTCTACACTGTTTTGAAGTTTGGTTGGAGGATTGCAGTATTTATCACTTACTAGGCCTGATATCTCCTTTGCGGTAAACAAGGTGTGTCAATTCATGCATGCACCTAAATTACCCCATTGGATTGCAGTAAAAAGAATATTGCGTTACTTGAAAGGCACTATAAATCATGGTCTCTTTTTCTCCTCCCAATCCTCATTCAAACTTCAAGCATATTCGGATGCGGACTGGGCAGGCTGCCCAGATGATAGAAGATCAATAGGTGGCCTTTGTGTCTATTTGGGCAAGCATCTAATTTCTTGGAGCTCCAAGAAACAACATACTGTTGCAAGATCAAGCACGGAAGCAGAATACAAAGCTGTAGCTTCCTTGGCAGCAGAGTTAATCTGGCTTCAGACACTTTTTTCTGAACTTGGACTACCTTTGAACCAAGCCCCCACAATCTGGTGTAACAATATTGGAGCCACTTACTTGGCTGCCAATCCAGTCTATCACTCTAGAACAAAGCATATGGATATTGACTTCCACTTTGTTAGAGATAGAGTTGCAGCAAAGACATTAAATATTTCCTTAATCAGTTCAAAGGATCAGATTGCAGACATATTTACAAAGCCACTTGTAGCTGATAGATTTTTTCAACTAAGAACGAGTCTCAATGTTGTTGACACTCCCTTGGTCTCGAGGGGGCGTATTAACATAGAAAATATTGCCACCTCATCAAAGGTCACTGTAGAATAAACCTTAGGGAAACCATAGGCTTTTCTGTTAGACATTCTCTCAAGTTGTATAACTGTTTTTATTCTTCCAGATTCTTGTACAAGACATGTATAAATATCCATTGAAATGCAATACAAAATATGATGGATTATAGTAGTAAAATGTGACTCTGATATTATACATACTAACAAGAGAGAAGGGACTGGAAACTAATTCTCATATATTGCCAAAATGAATAAACTGTACAGGTATATATATATACATGTATATATATATGTATGTATATATATGTGGGGTCATGCTCATCAGTAAATCGACTTAACAATTGGGTACAAAATTAATTAACTAACTAAGTACAACACATGGTAACATATAACAATACAAACTAAGTAAAATACATGATAAAATATACAAGTGACACGTACTGTGATACTCCTCCTCAAGATGAAGAGTAAATGGAATGAACTCCCATCTTGATGATTAAGTGCTGAAATTATTGATGTTCAAGGACTTTAGTGAGAACATCATCTAGTTGATGCTGTGAGGCAAGATGAAAGGTCTTGATAACTCCATCTTGTATCTTCTCTCGTATAAAGTGACAGTCCAGCTTAATGTGTTTGGTGCGTTTGTGAAACATTGGGTTGACAACAATATGTAAGGCAGATTGACTCTCACAAAAAAATTAAGCACTTTGAGTATGACATATATGGAAATCAGAAAGGAGGGAAAAGGGCTAAACAATTTCACAAGTACGTAGTAGATTCCATGGATTTGTATTCTGCTTCAGTTGAGGATCGAGACACAGTTGGCTATTTTTTTTTTATTTCTAAGAAACTAAAGAATCACCTAGAAACACACAATTATCACTTGTGGACCGGCGACTATCAAGACAAGAAACCCAATATGAATATGCAAAAGCATTAATAGTTAATGAGTTCGATTGGAAATAAAAGAACATGGGCTTAAGTATTTTTAACATATTGTAAAATGTGGTAAGCTGTTATCAAATGAGATGTCTGGGCTTGTCCATATATTGAATTAGGCAATGAATTGTGTAAGAAAGATCAGGACTTGTAATAGTGAGATATAAGAGCCTACCAATGAGCCTGTGAAGCACTTTTGGATCTGCCAGTAATTCCCCATCAGCTTTGGTAAGTCTGAGATTCTGCTTCATAGGAAATGAAGCTGGTTTGGCACCAAGAAATTAGCATCTTGAAGGATTTCAAGAGCATATTTTCTTTGACACAAAGAAATTCCTTGTGGAGATCTAACTACCTCCAAACCAAGAAAATATCTAAGCTACCTGAGACCCTTGAGTTTGAATTTATCATCAAGTAAAATTTTCAAATACTCTACAGAATGTAAATCATTACTTCTTATCACAATATCATCAACATAAACAAAAAGAGTAATGAAGGAAGAGCCTTGAGATTTGTGCAATCAATTTTAGATTGCACAAAACCCATGCCAATGAGAGTATTAGAAAGTAATAATTGGCATGAAGCCTATTTAAGACCAAATAAAGATTTGGTGAAGTTGCAAACTTTAGACTCCCCTTAATATGAAACCAGGAGGGAACTTCATATATACTTCTTCCAACAAATTCCCATACAGAAAAGCATTGTTCACATCAAGTTGAACTAAATGCCAATTCTGGACAGTAGCTATAGTAAGTAAAGTTTTAACAAGAACCATCTTAGCCACTGGGGAAAAAATTTCAGACCAATCCAAACCTTCCTTTTGGGTGTAACCCTTGGCGACAAGCCTTTATATATTATTTATATGGAGCCACCAACATGGTATTTAATTTTATAAACCCATTTACAGTTTATGGGTTGTTTTCCAGGGGGTAAAGTGGTAACAGTCCAGGTATTATTGGCTTCCAAAGCTGCAATCTCAGTAGACATAGCATCTCTCCATTGAGAGTGTTAATGCTATGTCTGCTTCATGATAAAAGACAACATTAATGAATGCAAAGGATTTATGACGGGAAGACAAAATAAGAGAGAAAGTTAGAGATCATACTATATGCTTAGAGAAGTAGGACTTGCTCTTAAATCTGATGTAGAGTGTGCAGTAGAAGAGTTGAAATAAAAATTCTGCAAGTAACTAGGAGCCCCCCTTATTCTAGTGGGTCTCTGAAGATGACTAGATGAGGGAAAATTATCTTGAGGATTAGGGTTGTGAGAAGAATTTGGTATAGAACAATGAGTGTTAAGAGAAGATTCTCGAAGGGAAACATCATTATGAAAAGACGTTGAAGACACAGTGAGAAAACCTATTGTTGAAGATGCAACAGATAGAGGTAAAGAAATGTTTGATTTGGAAGATGATATGACAGAAGAAAGAGGTGAGGAATGGAATGGTTTACAAGGAAAAACATTTCATAGAAAACATGTCGAGAGATAAAAAAAACTGATTAGTGGCAATGTTTAAGAGCTTATAGCCTTTGATACCGAAAGGGTAGCCAAGAAATATACATTTGATAGCTCTAGGGTCAAACTTGGTTTGAGATATATGTAATGTAGAAGCAAAAGAAAAACATCCAAAAGTCCTCAAATGAACATAAGAATGAGAGGATTGAAATAACAGCTCAAAAGGAAACTTGTGTTTCAAGATAGGAGTTAGAAGTCTATTTATAATGTGAGTGGCTGTGAGGACAACATCACCCCAAATTTTAAGAGGCAGATGAGACAGAAACATTAGGGCTTGAGCTATATTCAAAATGTGTAGACGTTTTCTTTCCACAATAGAATTTTGTTGTGGAGTTTCAATGCAACTCTTTTAATGAATGGCCCCTTTAAAAGTGAGAACTGAGGACAAAGAAAATTTAATACCATGATCAGTACAATTTTTTTTATTTTATTTTAGGAGGGAACTGTGTCTTAATCATTATAAAAGAATTATGTATAAGGAATGCAACTTCAAACTTGATCTTAAAGAGATAAACCCAAGTGGCACGTGTGCAATCATCAACAATAGTTAAAAAAAATCTGTAACCTTCAACAGTGAGAATGGAGAATAGTCCCCAAACATAACAATATATAAGATCAAAGGGAAATTCAGAGAAATCATTATTAGGGAATGAGATTTTTTTTTTTTTTTGGCTAATGGACAAACTGCACATGGTGAATCAGATGCAGCAAAACTAGCAAATTATTCAAAAAGATGGATCTCCTAATCTATTATGCCAAAGTTCAAATAGGGAACATTTTGAATAAGCAGAATAGGTAGATGGTTGCAGGGTATTATTAGAACTAGAAATACATGGTAAGTTTGATGAAGGATAAAAAGAAGAGCTTGATTCTTGTAGTATGTAAAGGCCTCCTCTTTATCTACCCACTTCAGTTAGGTTCTAGTGGATCAGGTCCTGAATAAAGTACACATCAGAAGAAAAAAGGAAACAACAAGTGAGGGATTTAGTTAATTTGCTAATGGAAATTAACTTGAAGGTAAAGGAAGGGACACATAAAACATCTTGAAGAATAAGATGTTCAGAGACTCAAACTGCACTAACATGTGTGACAGAAACACAATGACCATTAGGAAGTTTGATAGTGGTATTAATAGTAGAGGTAATAGAGGAAAAACACATAATAAACGGAACCGTGTGATCTGTGGCTCCCATGTCAATGATCCATGAAGAACAGTAAAAATAGATAATGTAGTTTTAGCAGCGGAAAAAACTGAATTAGCAGTATGATTTAATGAATCAATGGAAGATATAATAGAAATTGGAAAGGGAGTGGAAGCTACGACATTAATTGCAGCAGTGGATTCAAAGGATGTATGTGAGTGAAGCATATACAAGAGCTGCTAATATTGAGTCTAACTTAAGAAAAATGGAGACGCAATTGAAGAAGAGTTGTCACTAAGAACAACTTTTTTTAGCCATGGACTATTGTCGTGGTTTGGACTTGTATCCTTGCGGAAAATTGTGAAGCTTATAGCAGTTTCGACTACATGGCCAGCGAGTCCACAATGTTTACAGATCAGTCATTCCTTTTTGAACATAGACTTTGTAGATCATGAAGCATCAGACTTAGCAGCAAAGGCATGTACCTCAGTAGAAGATAGAGAGCCAATCGAAATTTCATGTTGATGCTCGTACAATTAAGGGTGCTACCCGCATATGCACGAGAGAGTTGACCATTCCTCGCACCCTGCCTTTGCATATGCGGGGGTAGTGTTTCTACCCCCTCACCCCACCCCCATGAGGCGGGGGCAGGGGAAGGGCACCTTGCCTCGGTGTCGGGGTGTGGGGCCCCGCTACCTACCCCTACTTGTAATACAAGTGAAAAAATTTTGTTAATAGGAGGTAAGGGCTCCATTAATAGGATATGAGCCCTTACAGATGAAAGATTCATTTAGGCCCATTAGAAACTAGAGAATGCTTTCCTGTTGGACATAGTTGTTCAAAGTATAGACTACTCCACAAGAACAAGCCAATGTTAATTGATCAACTTATCCTAGAGGGCTTTCAGTGGAGTAAAATAGGCACTCATAGAGAGTTGGCCTTGAGAAAGGGTGGAAATAGGTTTCTATAATTGAAAAATGCATGGACCATTTTTCTGAAAAAGACTTTGTTTGAGATCTAACCAAATATCACAAGTAGTAGTTATGTAAAGAACACTAGCAGAGATTTCATTGGAGACAGAGTTGAGAATCTAAGAAATCGTCATGTTGTTACAATGCAATAATGCATCCAAGAAGAAAGTAAAGGATCAATACAATTAACTGGTTTGAGAATCGTGCTGTCGACGAACCCTAGCTTATTCTTTGCAGACAACGCCATGGTCATAGATGTAGCCCAAGTATGGTAGTTGTCACCGACTAAGGGCTGTGTGACAAGAACAAGTCCAGGATTGTCATTAGGATGCTGAAACAATGGACTGGTAGCATCATCAGAAAGATTGGACTGAGGAGATGGAGATGGTGCCATGGAAGTCTAGGTGCAGACTTTAGAGATTTTGATTAGGGCGGACTACTTGAAAAAATCTGATACCAGAACAAGAGAGAAGGGATTGGAAACTTCTTGTATATTGCCAAAATGAATAAACTTTACAGGTATATATATGTGGGGCCCAGCTCATCAATAAACTGACTTAACAATTGGGTACAAAATTAATTAACAAACTAAGTAAAACACATGGTAAAATATACAATACAAATTAAGTAAAATACATGATAAAAATACAAGTGACATGTGTTGTCATATATACAGAGGATGAGGGAAATAGAGCCGTTAGTTTGAGAGAAATAGAGGAGGAGAGAGTTAATTGGCTTTTGGTAGTTGTGCACGACAATGATCTTTGTGGCTAGCATAGGCTTTGTTTAAGGTTATGGTGCAGCTGAACTTTACAGGTAATGTCAAGTTTGACACAACAATGTAGAAAGGTGGAAGGGAGTTGCTCAAGTTTAACTTCTAATAGTGGAGAACAACTCATTGGTAGACTTTGTAGTAGAATAATTCACTGCAACATATTTAGTTTTTGTGACGATTTAAGATTTTTTATTGATAAAAAAATCATCACCAAAAATATTTTTATGCTATGGTTTATGGAAACTGTCGAAGAAGATTGAAAGAAAAATGCTTTATTGCTCAACCAAATATTACAAAGCTTCCTGTAAAACAATAGACTTAATACAATCAAGAATAACTTCAACATCTAATACAACTTCTCTATGACTAAGAGCATCTTTAGCAAGATGGTGTCCTGCTTCATTTGCTAGCCTTCTCGTGTGATGGATAGACCATTGAGGAAATGAGTTGAGCAGCAATTTGGTATCTTCCAGAATCAAACCAGTTGAGCTCATATCCTACATCTCATTCTGTAAATACTTGACCACTTGCAAAGAGTCTCCTTCTAACATAACCCTGCTGATCCCCATATCCCTACATAAATTCACTGTCATTTGCAGTGCTAGTGATTCCACCATAAAGGACTCAGCAAACAGAGATCTAGAGTCATGACAACAGCCTATGACTTGACCCATGGTATCCCTTATTATCACTCCCATACCAACTCTGCCTCTGATCTGATCACATGATGCATCCCAATTCACTTTAAACCAGTCTGCAGGTGGCTTTAACCACACAGAGGTCTGAGTAATAGAATTACTTGATGAGGGCTTCCTCTCTTGAACCACTTGAAAAATATTATATTCCTCTTTTGCTTTATTGATCAAAGAACTTGGAGAATGAAACTCCTTGTCATGAAGAAATGAGTTCCTCCTCAACCTAATGAATCATGTGATCATAGTAGCCATATCCAATTCCTCCTTATTCATATTTTGAACTAGATCACTCTAGACTTCTGCAAAACTATAACTTTATTAATTAAAAATGTTTGAATGACATTATGTTGTCCAAGAGTGTATTTAAGCAAGAGCATGACTTGGGTATGGATTAAAAGTTTCCTCTTTGAATATTGTGTCCTTTTTTTCCCATTTTAGAATATTATTACATTCACTTTGTGCATTGTTTTTCACTCCACAATGGAATTTTCATAACTAAATTTCTGTGAGCACACGGTTTCTTAAGAATTAAGGATGCTGTAGAGGATGACCCTAGATGTTCTTTTTCTGAATTTGTGTCTTTTGGATGTTTGGAGGTGAAAAGCTAGATTTTTTATCTGTAAATTTTTTGTGATTAGTATCAGAAATGAAGTAAGTGACATGCTTATATTTCCTACATGTTAATTGTTGAATCTTTTTACTATAGTTCTCACTCTAGGTGTTGGTTCATACTCTAACCAATCCAAGCAAAGATGAGTTTTGTGAGACTCTGAAATCATATTGGCCAAGTATTGTTTACTTGCAAGGAGTGCAAGTCTTGAATGATGAAGTTAACCCTCTATTATGGCAAGGTGTTGACATGTCCACCCTAGAAGCTATACCTGAGATGTTTGTATAAATATTTTTTTTTATTCTAACTTGATTATTTCTTGCGAAATTTGTAGTAAAAAATGCATATTTACAGTGGATGGAAGTAACCTTTATGTGTCTAATTTCTCTCACATGACGGCTTTCATGAGGACATTTATTTTCTTGTAGAGAAAAATTTTGATTGACATATGAACATTAATGTTTCCATGTTCTAACATAAAAACATAATGTTTGAGCCTTATCGGATTTACATTCGAACATTATGCTATTACAATGTTTGAATTCTAAGTTTTAGGTTCGAATGTATGTAGTTACATTTTATGTGCGTTTGAACATTTCATAGTTACATTCGAACGTTTATAATTATGTTCGAATGTTCGGTAATTACATCCAAATGTTTGTTGCTACATTTGAATGCACATATTACATTTGAACGTTTGTAGTTATGTTTGAACACAGATATTTACATTTGAACATATATATAGTGACGAACACCAAGCAATACAAATATTTACCCATGCTTGAACGCTTCATTTAACTTTGGGTCACAATATTTTTTGTGACAATTGAATAATAAAGAATTATAAATAAAAAAGTTTTAGTGACGAGGTTACTGTGATGATTGGTGATGATTTTTGTTTTCTCACAAATTTTTTTGGTAACGGTTTTTAGATTTTTTGTGATGATTATTTCTATCACAGAAAAGTATTAGATGTGTTGTAGTAAAGTGGAGCTAGTGGCTGCTTGTGGGAGTTGGCCTTCCTTGGCTTGGTGCAACTAGACTTCCGATAGCTGCTTCTTCAACAAGTTGTAAGGTGAATTCATGGCTTGAGTCAATGGCGGTGCTGTCAGGTTACTGTGGCTAATGGCTATAGTAGTGGGGTGTGAGGCCGGGCTTCATATGGTAGTGCGATTTATACTTGATGATCAACTTGAGTTTTTTTCACGTTGCATGTGAACAATAGAGGAAGAGAAGACTGTCAGTGGTGTGGTCGGGTCCTTGGTGGTGCAGTAACAACCTAAGGTCATGGCTTGGGGTGTGAGTTAGGTGGTGGGCAACATGACGACATCGATTGGTCATGGTGCAAAATGTGAGAGGCGGCGTGCTTCTACTGCTGGTTGCTAGGGCTGTAAAAATAAACCAGACAATCGATCGGACTAATCAAACCGGTTTGGTCCAGTTCGTAATCGGTTCGGTCCTGTACCAGTTTCTAAAAATAAAATCTGGTTGGAAACCACTCTGTACCCATTTTCACATTTTGAAAATAGGTTTGAACCGAATCAGACCGGTTTATATATATATATATTATTTTTTATATTATATATAAGTTTTTTATATTATATTATAGATATTATATGCTAAACTACTAATTAATATAAAATAAAATTTTAATCTTGTTATTCATGTTTATTAATCTTATAACATAAAATTAATATAATATCAAACTTTAATCTTAAACATGAACATTAATATTAAGTTATTAATATAAACTTCTTTTGATATATATCAAGGATAAATACATTTTTGGCATAATAAATTATAATATATATTATTTTTGTAAATATATTTTTACACATTTGATCATATATACTCATATAAAAATCTAAACTTTATATAGACTATAGTTAAATTCAATACTATACTAGTATGTGTTAATTATTATAAAATAATGTATACTATAATATAAGTAGATTAATAGTTTAGTATAAGTCAACATCATATTATTACTGACGTAAATAATTCGTAAAATGGAAAAAACAGGATCGAAACTAAAAGTTTTGGTTTCGGTGGTAAATTGGGTCTGTATCAATTATTAAATTTCTAAAACCGGTGTATACTGATTCAGTTCTAAAAAATATCCAAAACAAGAGTTGATCAAACAGGTCCCCACTAGTTACATATTTTATGCGTGACACACTTAATTGGTTGGACCACTTAATAGGTCTAATTAAATTCTTGGGTTTGCTTGTATTTTTTTGAAATGATAGTTGTAGTCGTGAGTGCATAAGCACTGCACAATCACTTTGAAAAAAGTGAATAAATACGAGACCTACATGAAAAAATTAATTTTTTAATAATAAACCACACTCTTTTTCAAAGCGACTGCACAATACTTGCGCACTCTACGACTGCAGGTAGTATTACTTTATAAGCATGACTCAGTAAATCCTAATGGCCGGGTCTTCGGATAAAAAATAAGCATGAGTCGTTCAATAAATATATGTGGGTAGGATCAATCATATACTCTTTGCAGATAATTATGTAATATTTTGCAGAGCCTCTATGTCAGATTGGGACAATCTTCAAGCAGTGTTATACAAGTATGAATTGGCATCTTGGCAGAAGCTTAATAGAGATAAAACTTCTCTGTTCTTTAGCTCCAACACAAATTAAGAAATCAGAAACAATATTAGAAGGGAAGCAGGGGCAGTGGTGTGTGGGTGTTATAAAAATATCTTGGTTTACCTTCACTTGTAGGTAGATCAAGGTATAATGCATTTAGAAGTATTAAAGAAAGAATATGGAAGAAAATTAGTAGCTGGAAAAACTGCTATTTATCTAAGGTAGGTAAGGAGATTTTAATAAAAGCAGTATTGAAAGATGTTCCAACTTATACTATGAATGCATTTCAGTTACCTAAAAGGTTATGTAATGAAATATCTTCTATGTTGGCCAAGTTTTGGTAGGGGAAGGAGGGAGAGACAAAAGAGATTCATTCGAAGAGCTGGAATTCAATTGGGATGTCAAAAGGTGAAGAAGGGTTGGAGTTTAGGAACATAGAAGATTTCAACATGGCTTTGCTAGCAAAGCATAGTTGGAAGTTTTTAAACGAGCCCAACTCACTGGTTTCTAGAGTCTATAACAGTAAATATTTTAATGGTGGCAGTATATTAGATGCAAAAATAGGATGTTCTCCCTCATTGATATGGAGGAGTGTGTGGTCAGCAAAAGAGCTCATGAAGGAAGGGTTAGTATGGTGTGTGGGCAATGGGAGACAGATAAAAGTTTGGGGTCAGAAATGGCTGCCAATACCTTCTTCTTATTGTGTGCAATCACCAGTTTTAGAATTGGGTTATGAGGCAAGAGTTTGTGACCTTATTCTACCTGGGCTGCAATTATGGAATGATAATTTATTAAAGAATTATTTCAGTCAAGAGGAAGCTAAGATCATTTGCAGGATCCCAATTAGTAAGAGAAACTGTGAAGACAGATTAATATGGAATTATAGTAAAGATGGAAAGTATAATGTCAGAAGCGGCTATTATGTAGCAAAGCAATTAAGCTTAAGGAGGTAAGGGGAACCATCAAATGGGAGGCATGTGGAGAGGTTGTGGAAATCAATGTGGAAATTACAGGTACCTACTGCAACTAAACACTTTCTTTGGAGGGCTGTTTCGAATGTTCTTCCTACTAAGGCTGCACTGAAGCAGAAAAGGGCAGTTGAAGATGAAGTATGTCCACTCTGCAATCAGGATAGGGAGACTGTCCTACATGCTTTATGGCAATGTCCTGCTGTGAGTGATGTTTGGGCAAAAAAGGAAAGTGCTTTATAGAAGTGGACTGTTATTTATGGAGCTATGGGGTACAATGCTCTCAAGGCTAACCCAAGAGAAACTAGAAGAAGTAGTAGTTTTGTTAAGAGGGATATGGCACAGGAGAAATAGATCTGTCTTCGAGGATCACTTTGATGGCTCAAAACAGGTTGTTCAATCTGCTCTATTGTCTGTAAAAGAATTCAAAGAGGCTCAACAGAAGAAGGAAATGGGGAATACATCAGGAAGACCAATACCAGAGATGGTTTTTTGGAGAAAACCTGAGGAAGGTTGGCTTAAAGTCAACTTTGATGCTGCTACAGATTCAACAAACTAGAAAGTAGGAGTTGGGTTATAATCAGGGATCATAATGAAGAACAGATGGCAGCCTGCAGTGAACCAAACTTGTTGTCTCAACCATTAATAGCAGAAGCAGCAGCTATGAGAAAAGCAATAGAGTTGTGTATAGATATGGGATTCAACAGGGTGATCATAGAAGGAGATGCAAAAGTAATCTTAGAGGCTGCAGTGAATCTAGATACCTGTTGGACAGCATATGGGCAGATTATTCAATATGTCAAAGAGAGTTTGAAAGAGTTGAATGGTTGGAAGATCAGTTTTGTAAGAAGAAAAGGAAATGAGATAGCTCACATCTTAGCAAAATTGGCTTTGTCTTTAGAAGAAATGCAATGTTGGATTGAGGAAGGGCCTGATATGATTTCTTGTAAGCTAGAAGTTGAAAAACTTTGTATTGAGTAATTCTTATGAATGAAAGTTGTTCGGTTTTCAATATATATATATATATATATATATACATACTAGGTGAAAGCAACGTGCAATGCACGTTTGCTTAGTTTATATTTATTTATTTTTTTGTTAAGAACTAATTTTTCCTTAATAAGGACGTAATGTTTTTGGTTAATTAAATAACGATGTAATATTTATGTAATTTATAAATAATTACACGTTGTGATATATTATAAAAGAAGAGTATTAATAGAAACTATAACATGGTCTTATAAATAAACAATATCGTCCATAGTTTTATGAAAGTTGAAATGCACTTGGGTAGTAGATGGGTAGTAATAAGTTAGTAACCATATCACTACCCTTTTACATATCATATAGCAACTATCATGGCAAGTATAGGAATTTGAATAAGACCTACAAAGACACTGTCAGAAATCTTAGGCTGAACTGACACAGTTGGAGTGAAAGGGAGCCTGAATGCATATACATACTTGAAGTATATCCTTGACGTCCTTCCGAGCAAGCTTTTGTTGCTTTAGTAGTAATTCAATTCTGGCTCTCATTTGAGGGTGCCTGCACGTATAGATATTAACTTAACAGATGGAATAAGAAAAAAAAAACAAGAATAGTATCTAAAACGTGGACACAAATGCTTACTCAGAGCACCAAAGATGACCCAAGATTACGACAATTAACTGCAGGATCATAGGTAAAGAGGTCTAACCCAACAATGCAAATAGAGAACTTTGAAAGCAACAAGGCATGGGAAGTATATTTTCATGGGGATCACCTATAGTATTTAGTTCAATAAAAGTGCATGGCAACAAAACCCTTGTACACATAATATATTAAAAAAAAATAACCCCATCAATAATTAAAAGAACAAATTCCATAAATTTAGAAATATTAGAAAAATGAGAGAGATTATGCACCTACCTTTAACATGTATAAAGTGACTTGACCAGCACAGTGTTTAGCTTTATCCATATGATCTTCTACAATTCAAATTGCTTCAACATCTATCGAACTACTCTACAGTAAGCTAAATTTTCTCCTTTTTTTTTTCTATTAAATTATCATGGTAAGTTACCTGAACCTAAACCCACCTCTCACCCTCTTCTTCCAGGTAACTATGATTAATGGGAATAGTATTAGTTCATTGAGAAATCTGCAAAGGGAAACCCTATTTGCCTTGGGAATTTCTCATTTGCAAAACAGTCTTTTCTCCTTATCTTGAAAACCCATCCATGAAATTACAATTTAGATTTAATGGACTCAAATCTTTGCCAAACATAATTGGAATCAGGGTCACAATACAATGAAAGCTTTTTATTTGAACTAAAAGTACCCATTTTCAGATATTTGAATTAATTTCTTTTACAAGTATTAATTGAAAAAACATGTCCTCTATTTTCTCCTCAGATTTTTTACTGGCAAGCTGGCAATGCTTGATGGATCCCCAACAAAATAAAAAAAACCCAGTGATTGAATAAGGTATCACTGATGATTTTGATAATTATGTTAGCCTATACTTGTGACCAAAAACCCCGTTTTGATGGTTAAAACTGACAGGTCATCAAAACAAAACCTAACCTGAAGGGTATAAAGTCTAGATTCTAGCCTCCGATTGTATTTCTCTTCATCTGCAAAACGAAAGAAAAATAAACCTCAATTCTAATTGAAAGTGAAGTTATTCCAAATGGCATACATAAATTAGAAATAGAGCAGATAGAAAATAGCCTCTAAATCATCAAGTTCAAGACTGTCCAACCTCGGTCTCTGTTCTGACTCTATCAGAATATCTGAAAATTCAACATTCTTGAAATGAGAATATAAGCGCCTTTGAATGCAGTTTCCAAATTATTTTTGTTCCTTTTATTGGGCAATCAATCTCTGGAATCTTTCTTATCATAGCAAAAGGATTGGGGTCCAATCAACGATTATCAATAATAAGATTAATTTGAAGATAATGGCTCTCAAAGGTCTTTCTAACTTATAACAGGGTAGGCAAGTACAGAGTTATGCCATTTCAGAGATGAAATGTGACCATTGATGGAAACCACCAATGCTATGAACTCCATGGTATTAGTTGGCATTGGCTGTGAAGTTCGGGTTGGATGCATAAGCAGTCACTAATTGTTTATGAAAATTATCGGTGTAAAGGTCCTTATTGAGAGCCTGATCATCAAATTCTATACAAAATGCATAAAAGAGTGCACTCAAGCAACCACATTCAAATAAGTGACACACACACACACACACACACACAGAGAGACATTGACAGCAGTGGCAACACTCTTTCCCTGAGGCCTGAAATAAATAAAAATGAAACCAACATAAATAAATAAAAGTGATTTGAAATATGACCAATAAAAAGGAATCAAAATCAGAAACATATTTGTAGATTATGTTGAAAACCCTAATTGACGGGGTTGATTGCTCAAAAAAGAAAATGAAGTAGTACACCACAAACTATAATGCTCCAGATCAACAACCCCCAACCTTGCATCGAATCCAAATCTTGCGAACCATTGGCTACGAGGTTTTGCATTTTCGAAATCAGCCAAACCAATCGAAACCGATGAAAATCTCGAACAAATTCAAATGAAAAAGAAAAACGAAGTAGAGTGGAAGAGCGAGGAAATACCTTTGAAGGTCCAGGAGTGATTGAAAGGGTTTAGATATGTTGAAAACCCTAATTGATGGGGTTGATTGCTAAAAAAAGAAAATGAAGTAGTATACCACAAACTCTGATGCTCCAGATCAACAAGCCCCAACCTCGCATCGAATCCAAATCTTGCGAATCATCGGCTACGAGGTTTTGCATTTTCGGAATCAGCCAAACCAATCGAAACCGATGAAGCGTTATTTTCCTTTCTCATAAATGGGAACTCTCATGTGGAAGACGAAGCAATAATGATGAATACGAAGAGGCGCTTGGTGCTAAAGCGTTATTTTCCTTTCTCATAAATGGGAACTCTCATGTGGAAGACGAAGCAAGAGTGATGAATACGAAGAGGCGCTTGGCTTTTACAGCAACCAAAAGTTCGATGGGCCAGATGGATTTAACGGAGAGTTAATGGAAACAGTTAAAATTATTGTAGCTCCGTTAAAACAAGAAATTTCCGTTAAAACAATAACTTTCCGTTTCATAGCCTCTTTATATATATAAAGAGATATGTGGGTTTTAAATGATTTCTTGGGCCTATTACTCGTTAAATATGAGTCTATTTATTCAATAAATTTCAATAAATATCAAATGGGCTTTAACTAACTTGTTTGGCCCAATAAAAATCTGTAGCAAAATTTTGAAGCCGTCGATCTATCCAAGATTATCAAATAAACCTCTATTGGGTTTCCTAAAATACCGTGAAATCCATAAGATCTCCTCTAACCTAAAAAAATAGGAGCCTACCGATCTAAGAATGATCAATAGGCTTGTAATGATTTACGGCCTGGTGGGTTCAATGAATTATAAATTGGGCTAGTTGTTACAATAACATTATTTGAGCTCTTCCATGATAAGGATGTTCAATACTATTCCTTCTTTCCACAATATTTCATTCCTCATGACAGCGGCACATTTCTTTGGAATATTTGGTGGACTATAATCTCATTGAGAGCTACATTTAAGAAGAATACATATCGTTCTGCTTGGTTTCTACTAACCTCATTTGCTCTATTTAATGAAATGAATAACGGGATCTTCGAGGAATATGAACCAACGTCGGAGGAACTTCTATGATTCTCTCTATTACCACTAGGCGCTATAAAAGAATTTTATAAAAAGAAATTCATAAACTAATGTGGCTAGATGTGATACATTAGATTGTAAAGTTACTTTTATTATAAAGTAGATCTAATATATCATATGAAATTATGTCAGTTTGTAAGTTTATTTTTATAAAATCCTTTTGTAGTTGTAGCTAGCACTTCTCGAAAAAAAGAAGAAGGAAAAAATCAAGTTTATTTTTAGGGTTAATTACACTTTGCCCCTTCGAACTTTCACTCAATTCACAATGTGCCTCCGAAACTAATAATTGTATCAAAGTGGACCTGCTTACTTTCAAAACTTATCAATCCCTCATTCCGTCTACCAGTAGAGTGAAATGTAAAGGAAATTGCCTCCACTTGCTTCTCACATGCATAACATTCACTGCAAAGACAAAATCACCCCTGACTTCATCGACTTTATGGCCCCCGTGCTCCTCATTGCAGTCAAAATCCCTCAAAATTTACCACACTTTGCATCTGGGCATTTGGGATTCTAGGGCTTGTATCTCGTGGAGAAGTAGAGTAGGGGCTTCGCATCCATTTGCTGAAGATTGGTGCGTTTCCTGATTTTTTTTCTTAGGTGAAAGAACTATAGCATAAGCAAGTGATGCAAGTATTCCAATTCTGCCATGATATTGTCTTAATCTTAATGTTATCATGCTTAGACAATATTTCAGTTTATTTGCCATGATATATTGCCTAGATCCAGATATGCCATGACTTGGACTCATTACACGACCAACATGTATATTTCAGTAGGTTGTGAAAGATATCCACTGGTTCATCAAGCACAAGTTGGGGTGGTAAAGCACCACCGGATGACCCATTTTGCTGTTGCAATCTACGTACACGTCTAAGAGTGTCAACTACGGACGATAACTACAAAATGAAGTTCTGGAGATGATCATATTGGACTCCTAGTTGTCAACGTGGGGGTGGAGATAAGTGTTGTACATTTTTTGATTGGGTAGATGATGATTTTTGCTCCATGTGCAGAGATATCGTTGGCCAGATACGAGATAGACTCTGGATAAGGAGTCGTGAGCTGAAGATTGAGAAGTCGGAATTGGAGGCTAACTTGGTGTTGGAGAGGAAGCGCAGAGAGCATATCCAAGTACTGTTGTATAGGGAGAAGGAAAAATCTAAAGACTTGCGCAAGAAATACAATAACTGCATATGGTGTGGTGTCACTATAATTGTTCTGGTTGTTGTAGTTATTTGCATGAAAATGTCCCATGATGGTGATGAAGGTCGCAAGAACTTGATGATAGCATAAGATTGGTTAATGTAATTTTCTGGATGTGTATTAACTGTGGTTGTTGTTTTGAATTTTATTGTTCTATTGGACATCACTTATTGTGTTGACTTTGGTTGTTGTATGTAATTTGGACTTGTATTTAATTTGGTGGCAAGAACTTACTGTGCGTTATTGGTGACTATTAGGTCAGACTACTGCTAATTATTTCATAGCTTTATCATATAGCATACATAAGTCTCTTGCCTATCACACATACAAGAGTAGGTTGTTCCCTATCCAAAAAACCTCAGTACATAGTAGCAGAGCAATGGTGGTTATAATGATTAATAATAATTTCACTATACATATCAAAATCCCTCAATTGGAATGTCACCATCACACCATAAAACCAAAAAAGCATAACTATTGGATCATTACAAAAAAAAGCATAACTATTGGACCATTACAACAAAAGTAGTATATGTCCCTTTCCTAATACCTAATGTAGTCTATTTTTATTTCATGTGTACAATAGTAGTCAATATTGCCAGTTTGGTCTTTTTCGTTTCCCCTTTTGATTTTGGTTCATCCTCTTCACACGTGAAGATGACTCTACACCCTTCCCTTTATGCACTGATACATTAGCCTTGGTAGGAGGCACTTGGGTGTTGGGTGGCAGTTGACCAACTCTGAATTGCACCCCTCCCCTTCCAGGATTGCCCCAAGAACACAGTCTTCCTTGTGCTGGATTGCTTGTATTGACATCTAAGTCAACCAACACAGGTGTCCATGTACTAGGCTATGAGTGGTGGCCCTCAAGTCTTGCAGACTGCCTCCTGGGTGCTCGTTTGGCGATCAACTTTGGCACACGACCCACATTGGCTTGCAGTTAACTTGTTTGGCCTACTGCCTGCAAAGGCTCTGACAGGAGAGTCTGCACTGTTGGACTTGTTTGGCATGCTGCCTGTGAAGGCGACGACAATGGAGTGTGCTCAGTTTGCCTAGATTGGATTTTTGGCTGTGAAAGCTCAGATAGTGGAAGTTGTGAAATGACCTAGTATCACATTTAAATATAAATAAATGAAATCAACATTCTCAAAATTGTTGTAAATTAATACTGTATAGTAAATAAGGAATACTTAGCCACTAACCAGTTCATCTGGAAATGAAGCAGCTTAAAATTCTGCTTCAGAAGTAAAGGAGGGCGTGCCTGCATTCCGACGCGGACATTTTCTTCTGTTGTGACTAGCTTGCTTACACCTCGAACAGGTCATATAAAGATCAGTGTTCCTCAATTTGTTTGCTCCTTGTTGATCATCCTCATTTTCTTCTTTGATGTTTCTTTGGCCTATTGGGTTGTTTCCTAACCTCAAGAGCAGTGGGCTTCTCATATGTGGTAGTGAGCCACTGATCCTCACTAGGTATAGGGTAAATTAAAGGCTCGCATGCTGCCCTCCACATCTCCACACTATAGTAATGGTGCACATATTCCTTGGGGTCTTAGTTAGAATACACAATACATGTGTATGCATGAGGGCATGGAATACCTGTCTTGTCCCATCTCAAACATGAGCAGGTCCTCTTGCCCAAATCAACCACATATTGCCTGCTAGCATTGTTAACCTCAAACTAACCACATCCTACATACGTTTGAGTGCAATAGATGGATACGTCATGCATAAGTTCAAGCTTCTCAACTATCCGAGGTGTTATTCTGTTTTCCCATTTACCAATTCCTTCATTTTTCAACTGATACCGCCTCATTAGTTTCTTCCGTATAGTCTCCACCATAGTCACAATTGACTTATTCGGTACTTGCAGAATATACGTGTTGAAACATTCGCTGAGATTATTCACTACTAGGTCAGACTTACAATGTGTTAAACCATGCTTTAGACCATTATGATGGGTCTATGACTTCAGGTAGTCATATGCAGGCTCACTAAGGGCTTTTAGTTCCTCCATAGCTCTCTCAAAGTCCCTCTTGGTGTATGTTGTGGCTGCTTGCCACAATTTTTCCTTCAGTGTCACACCCCTGTGGCCAACATCTCGAAAATTGGCATATAAATGCCTTACACAAATATGGCTGTCATTATAAGGCACCGACTCCTCCATTGCTGCCTTTAATCCCTACAAGAAATATTGGATGTGTGGCTCATTTAATAGGTTGACTTAACATAATATAATTAAAAGTAGTCAATTATTAGACCAAACATAAAGTAAACAAAGGGATCTATTGGACCAAACAGATAAATTTATCCATTTTCCTATGCAAGGAACCACCTCTATCACAACTCGACAATAGAAAACAATAGCAAACAATAACACCTCGGATAGTTCTCAAACTGGGACCACTAAAGCAACTCAGCCACACATCCAGCATACAACATTGGACCCACCCATGTCCAACATTGGACACAAACATCCTCAAAACCAAAACATTTGCCATGCAAAATTCATGTATAACGAATTGAACATATGTCCATGCACAAATATTGAAGATAAGTACAAATGAAACAAGAAATAAGCCCGCAAAATGGAAACCCCCAATTTTGTATGCTATAAACCCTAGCTTTTCCTATGCTTAAAGTTAATAATGCCCAACCCTCTAAACAGTATATACGCATGCCAAATTACTCATTTTCACAGGAAGAACATACAAGTTCGATGAAGACAGAGATAAACTCACTTCAAGATTGACTCACCTCTGTGACACCCATTGCACGAAGAAGATAGAGATAAATTCAATGAAGACCACCCAAAATGTTTGAAGCCACTCAGATTGGTGCGTTTACCACAAAACACCAGTTCTCCTTTAGTTTGGGGTCGATGAAGTCAGGGGTCTAGTTTGGTCTGGAGAGAAGAAAAGTTAGGGTTTTCAAATTTTCTCCTTTGGTTTGGGGTCGATGAAGTTAGTGGTGATTTTTTTTTTTGAGTGAATATTATGCACGTGAGCAGCACGTGGAGGCAAATTCCGTTACATTTCACTCTGCTAGTAGACGTAAGAAGGGATTAATAAGTTTTGAAAGTAAGCGGGTCCACTTTGATGCAATTATTAGTTTCAGGGTCATAATGTGAATTGAGTGAAAGTTTGAGTGTGCAAAGTGTAATTAATTCTTATTTTATAAAGATTAAAATTAGACTTGAATGGTCTTTGGGATTGTGAAAACGGAAAGCTTTTTTTATAATTGAAAATCAAGGGCTATTTATTCAACAAATGGTCATTTAAATAGTTGGGGAAGTGTAAGAATCAATAAAAAAAAGTAAAAAAAACTAAGGTAATTAGGAAAATGCTGAAGCGGATCGATAAGGGCAAAGAATTGTTTAAGAAATTATATAGGTAATAGATAAGCAAACTGTACATTTCCATTTATGCTATGCTGCCATTGAAATCATCAAAAACACCCCTTGTTGTGTAAGAAGGGACAAAACTTATGCCTTCCTGGTTTCATACCTTGTGCTCTTCAACGGCTAATTTAATAGATTCCTTTTTTTTTTAACCTACCCATTACGACCTTTCTCAAGGAACATAATGCTAGAGCTTGACCAAAACCAGCCACAATTGCCAGTTTGGCATCCTTGCTTGTTTTCGAAGTAACTCGAATCGATGCTTAACTCAAAAGCTGTGAAAATAGTGTCATGTGTTTTTGTAAAAAATTAAAGATTATATATTGTTGCTTTATAATAATTGTTAACCTCTAAATTACTGCGTAAGTATGACCCTTTATTAGCCTAGACAGTCATGAATGTTTGGTTTATATTTATAATTATTCCATTAAGCACGTGATTTTGAAAAGACTTTAATCAGTATTTCCGAATACTCTCTTTTATATTTTCAATATTTTAATAAAAGATAACATTGTTTTATTTTATGAAATCTTTTATACCAAGCTTCTAAGTAAATGAGTTTTTAAATGTTAGTAGCATCATGGGTTTTCTGGAATTCTTAAAACGACGTTATTCTTAACCTTAGAAGGACGGGGAGTTTAAGATATAGTATAAATAATTAAATCTAATTCTTCTCATTATTTTAGATTTTTTAGACAAATGATAATTTTACCTGATTTTAGAGATAGAGGTCTTGAATTAGAATCTTGATTCTACAACACTCTATTAATTAAAAATTCATGTGTTGAGCTCACTTATTGAGATGAATTCTGGCCTGCACGTGAGAGACTGACATGCATGCAATCTTGAAATGTTTTGCAAGTTGGGCTGTTAGGCTTGAGTGAATAATAGTGCTATATATACACTATCTGGCTCGTCTTGTTTAATGAAATTGCTCGTCTTATTGTGGTGTGTTTATTATTGAAGATATTACTCCCATGACAGAGTAAGGAGTTCACGGACTAAACATGAGTTCCTGAAATTCAAAGATTTTCTTGTGCTTCTTGTTCTGATGGCATCTACAAATTCGGTGCTAGCCGTTGAACATGTGAAGGCAAATCAATAAGCTGCCAAGAATTAACCAAAATGATCATCATGTTCAACGGGTGTTTCACTCTTTTCGTTTCACGTGATGTGTGTAAGTCTATGCATGTCTGTTTTTGTAATGAAATAATAATAGTTACAATTTTAAAATGTGCAAGTATTGTGCACTGTAGTAAATCTAAACTCACATTAAAAAAATTATTTTTTTAAAAAAATTATTTTTTTTAAAAAATAAACTCCAAACTTTTCAAAAATAAAAGATGCGAAACTCACGTATCTTGAGACTGAGAATATGATTGAGAAATTATAGTTACAGTCATGTGTGTGCAAACGCTGCACAATTATTTTGAAAAAATTGAATAAATACGGAACTCACAAGAAAAGAAAATTAATTTTTTAATAATAGACTTCACTCTTTCTCAAAGCGACTATACGACCCTTGCGCACTCTACGACTGTATGTAGCAAAACTCAATATAATTTATCTTCCCAACGTATCACATTTTCACATTTATATGCCTGCTTTTGTTTATTGTAAGGCGAAACTCGTGATGTTCATCATATACATCTCGAAAAATATTGTCAATGGATTACCTCAAATTTGTCGTTCATATATTTTAATTTATTTTATTTAATAATTAATGAAATGATTATTAGTAAAATTTTGTATTTTTGTATTTTTTTAATGATTAAAAATATTTAAAAAAACCAAAATAAAAAGAACAAAACTAGGAGTAAACGCTGAGACAACCGCTAGCATTAGCCATACATCTCACGCGGATACAAAGTGCAACTTTTTCCATCATCGGTTGACAAATTTGATAAGACATTGCGAGTTTGACCACAATCTTCGACCGTGCGAGAATGAGGATTATTGTTGGTTCAGTATTGGATGCATCGAGTGTTAGGAATTTGCATCTTTCAAATTCACCCCTAAATCCATCCTTTACTGGAAGAGAAAAGATATCTGCAATCGTAAATTGTGTAACCATCACGTAATCGTCTTGAAAAAAGTGAATAAAATATGGGACTCACATGAAAAAAATTAATTTTTTAATAGTGGACTCCACTCTTTTTCAAAGCGATTATGCAGCGGTTGCACACTTCACGGTTGTATGTAAAATTACTCTTACAGGAATATCAAGAAAAATAAAAAAATAATAACAACACAAGAATTTCAGTGGAAAACTCTCAAAACTAGGAGAAAAACAACCAGACCCAGATCTTGAAACTTAGATATACAATAATACAAATATTATTTTTTATATATATTTTTTATCAACCGGTCCGGTCCGAAAAATCTTAAAACCGGAACCGGCCGGTTGTCACATTCTAAGAACTGGTAAAATCGGTCCGGTCAAGTCCGGTCCGGTCCAAGTCCTGTCCGGTCTGATTTTTCGGTTTGAATTTACACTCTACCTATACCATTATTTTTGTCTGAGTAAACGCTGAGACAACCGCTAGCATTAGCCATACATCTTACGCGGATACAAAGTGCAACTTTTTCGATCATCGGTTGACAAATTTGGTAAGACATTGCGAGTTTGAACACAGTCTTCGACCGTGAGAGTTAGATTGCAATTAAGGAGACGAATGAGGATTATTGTTGGTTCAGTATTGGATGCATCGAGTGGTGGGAATTTGGACCTTTCAAATTCACCCCTAGATCCATCTTTTACAAGAATATCAAGAAAAATAGAAAAATAATAACAACACAAGAATTTCAGTGGAAAACTCTCAAAACTAAGAGAAAAACCACCAGATCCAAAGAAGAAAATTAAGGACACCCACATAGTTTTTCCTACTAGCAAAACTTTAATTCTCACCTCTTCCATTTTTACAAAACGTACAACAAATGAATTTTTTTAGAATCACAAGTTGCTAACTAAGCTTATGACTGGGGTGCACTTTATCAAGATGTTAAGCCTCATTTTTACAGGCCATGAGCCTTGGCTCTTCTCTCACTCCCCACCGATGTGGGACAAAGCCAAGAGAGCAAAAATCCCAACAACAAGTGCCTATACTTAGGGGTGTAACCGGTCTGGTTTTGGACAAAATCTAGGACCGAACCGGTATGTACCGATTTTGTATTTTTCAAAACCGATTACGCACCGGTTACCCTCCTAAACCGGTACTTCCGGTTTTACCGGTTTTCGGTTCGGTTCGGTTCGGTTCGGTTTTTTGGTTTTTTTAAAATGTAAGTTTCACAATTTGTTATTAAAAATTTGTTTATAAAAAAAAAACTGATTTAAAAAAAACTGTTTTATATTTTTATTAATGTATTAGACTATATAATAGTATTAATATTAGACTATTGGTATGGTTATAAGTTATATATTAGTATTAGTTATAAACTATATATTTAATCTTAGTATTAGTTATAAACTTTTAGTGATTTAGTATTAACATTTTATGTAATAATTTATAAATTATAATAAGAAATTATTTCATATATGAATATATATAATTATATATATTATATATAAAAGTTTCAAATAAAAATTTATAATTATACATAATATATAAAACTTATATATATTAATATATATATAATTTTTTTTATAAAATTTATATATACAATAATACAAATATTATTTTATATATATATTTTTTATCAACAAGTCCGGTCCGAAAAATCCTAAAACCGAAACCGGCCGGTTGTCACATTCTAAGAACCGGTCCCGGACCAGATCGGTTCAAAACTGGTAAAATCGATCCCGTTCCGTCCAATTTTTCGGTTTGAATTTACACCCCTACCTATACCATTATTTTTGTCGTTGGATACAGAACTTCACAAGTTTAGATATAACTGAGTTATAAAATATAAAATTATTTTTTGGTACGATCATTCGTACAAACATGCAATATTTTTTATTTTTAATATTTTGATGCAATGCATGTGCTCCACTATTTGGATTATTCTAAAAGATTTTAGAGCATAACTCCTCAAAAAAATTTAATTTTAATATCCCATTGTTGGAGACCCTATAGAGGACTTTTCCTGCCAACTATGGTTATACATATGGTCACAAACATATTTCCGGCAACAAAATATCGCCAAAAATAGTATGTTACAAAATAAAAATAAAATAGTATTGAAACATAATACAAGATAAATAAATAAACAAAGCATAATACATTATATTACAATCCATATAACAATTACAATTGTCTAACTATACAATGCCAGATTTCAAGCCAGAATTTAAGAGAAGAGAAAAAAATAAACCATATTAGAGACATAATTCAAGATACAAACAGGCCTAGTTTGGATAGCAAGAACCTCCTATCTCATCTCATTCTATTTTATTTTAATATCCAAATACCACAAATACAAACACTTTTTAATTTTAAATCTTCAATTTTCCATCTAATCATTACTTAATCATTACAACTTTACTAAACTTCCAAACAAAACACAAAAGACAATTCATCATTTCAAATTCCAAAACAAAAATAATATTAAAAAATAATATTCTAAAAATATTTTAATTTTCTAATATTTTTATTCAGTTTTTTCTCTCTCATTTTTTGAAACTCCATAAAACATCTTAACTCAAACTATTTCATTACTATTCATAGATAATCTCACCTCATCTCAATATCTGTGAGGGAGGGCCCATCCTAGAAGGGCCCGGACCCAAGGAGGCCAAGCTACGTAACCCTAGGCCCAAGGAGGAAAGCCAGCCATGGGCTAAGAGCCTGAGCCAGAGGACCAGGTACTGAGCGCAAACCAACCCGGGAAGGCCTTTCGGCGCCGAGTTCGGATATGCCAAGGAGGAATGTCTTGGAACTCGGCAACCTACCGAGCACTACAGTACGGTACCAAGCGGGACACCCTACTGAAAGCGGACGGCTAGGCATGCCCGATCGTGGTCTCGTCAAACTCAAGGCACGTCGCATTCAATCACATGTCAGAAGGCTCGACATGCAACGACGTGCCATTAGAGCATGTAGGATGGCTCGGCCACGACCTGACACCCAATCCTGGCATAAAGGTGGCAGCAGGTTTGACCTAGCACAACCTAACACGCCACGATCTCATTCAGCTGCCTAAGCTGCGGACTGACACGCTGTTGCAGCGGGAAGTGAGTGGTAGTAGGACTGACTCAAGTACGACCTGACACACCACGATCTCCCTCAACAGTGGAGCCCAAATCAGGTATAAATAGCAGCCATCCCTTCCACAGGAGGCCACTCTTGAAACCCTTTACTATTCTTTCTAATCTTCTAAGCTTTCTCATCACTAGAGAATTATTCACTGACTTTGGCATTGGAGTGATCCCAAACATCACCGAAGCCTCTTCATTCTCTTAGTTGCAGGTGGTGTGGAGCTTAGTTATTGCGGCACTACTCAGGCTGCGAAACATGACATCAACAGTGGCACCTTTTGTGAGATTTATATTTCCATAAAAGCATATACTTCACATGTAGGCAGCAACGCAGTCCAAACTACACAAAGGGGAGACCACGAGGAGGAAACGATGGAAGCAAGACTCGCGAGCATAGAGGATCAATAAGAAAGCAAATGGAAGAAACTGGGATGCTCCGCTAGGAGAACGAGGCCCTCAGGCTCGCCAATGAGGAGCTGACGAGGGAAGGAGAACCCGGCAACGAGCATGTGGATTCGCGGTGGGCCCCTACGAACACCGCAGTAGAAGAAAAGAGACGCAAGATGCATCTCAAAATTCGACAGCTCTGGGAAAAATGTGCATAAATGGAGAAGACAGTAGACACCCCATCCATTGTAGACCAGCTACTCGTTAGTACCGACCTCCTGTACAGCGGGGGAGTCATGGCAGTACTGCTTCCCCTCAAGTTCAAAGTTCCCCAAATGGAAGCATACGACGGGTCCAAAGACCTGCTGGAGCACCTGAAGACGTTCAAGACCCACATGACCTTGCATGGTTTCCTAGGAGAAGTCGCCTGCTAAGCCTTCCCGTTAACACTGAAAAGGGCCGCCCAGACCTGGTTTGGGTCGCTATCGTCAAGAACGATAGAAAGCTTCGAGGTGCTTGCCCGCCTCTTCATGACACAGTTCCTGGAAAGTCGTAAGAGGAGATGCCCAACAGCTTACCTCCTTACTGTCAAACAGCTACACGACAAAAATCTGAAGTCATATCTCTCGCGATTCAATCGAGAGCATATGACCACAGAAGACCAAGACGAGAAGATCATGTTGGCGGCCCTCCTGGGAGGAATTTGGCCACGAGATCCGTTTATGTCAGAGATAGCACGAACGAATCCTACCATGCTAAGGGAGTTCATGAACCGAGCAGATGGGTTCATCAATGTTGAAGACACCCTTGAGGCCCTGACCGCCCCCAAGACGATTCGAGGTAGAGTAGGCGGATCGGAAGGGAGCACCAAATGCGAAGAGAAGCGTCAGCTTGGCCCCAGGGAGGGAGCCACACTCACACAAACCTGGCAGTGGAAGGGAACCAACGCTTGAGCCCCAAAAGAGAACGTCCCCAAGAGGTGGAGAACCGCCCATATTAAGAGTATCACATGAACAACTGACATAGCACCAGAGACTGCTATGCACTGAAGAGAATAAAGCAGAACTGGGGGTGTCGGTTGGAGAACCAAATGGACCGACACGGAGGTGGGCGCCAGGGTTTCCAGTGGGGACCGAGCCTAAGAAGGCAAGGAGCAAGGGATGAAATGCGGAGAAGCCCTCCAGTGGAGGATAGACCACTCGGGGAGATCAACACAATCACCAGAGGATATGCCAGAGGTGGAGCCACTTCGTTGGCCCGAAAGGCACACGCCCGAAGGGCACGCTACGAGGAAGTGTTCGTCGCCGAAAGGGGTGCAACAGGCCCCTACAACTCACTGGAGGCACCACGATAACCTTCGACGAAGGGGATGAAGAAGACATCCTCCACCCACATGACGATGCATTGGTGGTAACGATGCAAGTGGAAAACTTTAAAACTCGGAGGATCCTGATCGACAACGGCAATTCGGCCAACATCCTATTCTGGGAAGCCTTTGTCAGAATTGCACCCAACGAGCCTTTGGAGCTAGTGACAGTCGATCAGCAGAGACCAGAACAATAGGTCCGGATCGGGACTAAGTTGGACCCAAAGATGAGAGCGGAGCTGACATCTCTCCTTATCGAACACCAAGATGTGTTCGCCTGGACCCACGAGGATATGCCCGGGATAAAATATTCCATCATCGAGCAATGACTCTGCGTCGACCTAGCAGATCGGAAAGTCAAGCAGAAACTGCGGAGCTTTAGCGCTGAGAAGTATGGGGCGATAGCCAAGGAGGTAGACCGCCTCCTAGCGGCATGATTCATCTTAGAGGTCCACTACCCGAAATGACTATCTAATGTGGTTTTGGTGAAGAAGGCCAACGGGAAGTCGCGAATGTGGGTCAACTTCACCGACTTGAATAAAGCCTGCCCGAAAGATAGCTTCCCCTTACCACGCATCGACTTGATTGTGGATTCAACAGAAGGGCATCCTCCTTAGCTTTATGGACTCTTATTCTGGCTACAACCAGATCAGGATGAACCTGGACGAACCAAGAGAAGACAGTGTTTGTAACAGACCAAGACCTCTACTACTACAAAGCAATGTCGTTCGACCTAAAGAATGCGGGGGCCACCTACCAACGGTTAGTCAACCGAATGTTCAAGCAGTAAATCGACCTGGAAAGCAAAGAGCCCAAACATTTGGCATATCTATGGGAAGCATTTTCCGTCCTCCGGCAATATTAGATGCAGCTCAACCTGTTGAAGTGTGCGTTCGGAGTGGAGACAGGTAAGTTCCTGGGGTTTATGGTCTCTGAGAGAGGGATTAAGGCGAATCCTGAGAAGGTGGAAGCAATGATGGGAATGCCTTCCCCCCACAACCTTCATGAAGGTCAGAGGCTGGCTAGATGGGTAGTAGCCCTGAACCGGTTCATCTCTCGATCAACCGACCGGTGCCTACCCTTCTTCAAAGTCTTGAGGAAGGCCTAAGATTGGGATGAGACTTGCGAAGAAGCCTTCACCGATTTGAAGTTGTATGTGAGTCACCCCTCACTGCTAAGCCAGACAAGACTTGGGGAGACCCTAACTGTTTACCTAGCAGTGTCCCCGCATGTCGTATCAGCCGTACTTGTCTGAGAAAAGGAAGAAGGGCAGCGGCCCGTCTATTACATGAGTCGAGCCTTCTGCGGAGCAGAGGCAAGTTACCCCTGAATGGAAATGTTGGTATTTGGTCTAATCGTCACAGCCAGAAGATTAAGGCCATATTTCCAGGCCCACCCTATGAAAGTGCTCACCGATCTCCCCCTCAAGAAAGTGATGCAGAAACCAGACACCTCGGGATGACTCGCCAAATGGGTGATCAAGCTCAGCAAATTCGATATGGAGTATCTGCCCCAAGCCACGATCAAATGACAAGTGTTGGCAAATTTTGTTACCGAGTTCACCAGCTTCACAGAGGAAGTCTCGGATGCACCCCAAGGAAAGCCCTGGCAGGTCTACATAGACGGCTCATCTTGCCGGGCTGGCGGGGGAGAAGGGGTGCACATCATCACCGAGCAGGGAGAGGAGCACAACTATGCAGTCAAGCTGGCCTTCAAAGCAACCAACAATGAAGCCAAGTATGAAGCGCTCTTAGCGGGAATGTCAGTCGCACGATTACTAGGGGCTAAAGAAATAGAAGTAAGGGCTAATTCCCAAGTGGTAGTTAGCCAAGTACTGGGTCAATTTGCCACCAAAGGAGAAAGGCTAAAGAAGTATCTCAGACTGGTCTGCAACGAGAGCGACCGCTTCCGCTACTTTAGCATTCAACAGGTACTAAGGGGAGAAAATTAGAAGGCAGAACGCCTGGCGAGGGCTAGGTCGGGGCAGGAAGAACTTCCCCTTCCAGAACATATCGTGGTCAGGACGGTCGGTGCCCCATCCATCGAGGAGGAAGTGTCTGTTATGATCCTAGCACCTCTCGAATGGGCGACAGACATCCAAAAATTCCTATAGGAAGGGCAACTGCCCAGTGACCTGGAAGAAGCATGAAAGGTTAGGGACGTGGTGGCCCAGTTCACCATGCTGGAAGGAGTTCTGTACAAAAAAAGGTTTCTCCGAGCCGCTCGTTAGATGTCTCTCACCGGATGAACCTCAATATGTGCTAGCAGAGATCCACGAAGGAATTTGTGGAAGCCACTTAGTAGGAAGGGCGTTAGTTGCAAGAGTAACTCGGGCCGAATACTACTGCCTCTGTTCCCTCAGAGATGCAGAAGAATTTGTCAAAAAAGGCCCGAAGTATTAGGAGCACGGGCCAATTCCGCACTGCCCGGCGGAGGAGCTAATTTCAATTACGTTTCGCACAATGGGATCTAGACTTGATTGGCCTCTTCCCGATGGCAAGGAGAGGAGCTAATTTTGTCATGGTTGTAGTCGACTACTTCACAAAGTGGGTCAAAGTAGAGGCTCTCGCAAGCATCACCTCCCAAACCATCAAGAAATTCCTGTGGAAGTCGGTAGTCTGCCGATTCGGCATACCTCAGAGGTTCTTCTAAGAAAATGGGAGACAATTCATTGTACACACTACTGGGAATGGTGCACAGGGCTTGTGATTAAGGTGAAGTATTCCTCGCCAAGGCACCCTCAAGCCAACGGACTGGTCGAGGCAACCAATAAAACCCTCCTCTCCACCCTTAAGGAAAAGATCGGGATGCACAAAGGCGCGTGGTTCGAAGAACTCCCAAGCATATTATGGGCATATCGGAACACTATCCGAACCCCCACCGGTGAGACGCCCTTCGCTCTCACCTATGGTAGCGAAGCAGTAATTCCTGTAGAAGTCAGAATGCCCACATTTCGTACCAACACTTCAACCCGGATACCAACAACGAAAGGCTAGCCGAGAGCTTGGATGTCCTAGAGGAGGGAAGGGAAGAAGCAGATGTGCGAACGGCAAGTAACAAGCGAAAGGCAGAACAATACTTCAACAAATGAGTCAGACCACGCTCCTTCAAGGTAGGCAACTTGGTACTACGGCAAACGGGAATAAATACTCTGAAAGAAGGAAAGCTGGGACCACGATGCAAGGCCCTTACGTAGTCACCACAAGCAACTGGCCCGGCTCCTATCGCCTCAAAGAAAGCCAAGGACACGAGCTACCTCACCCCTGAAATGCCAAACACTTAAAGAAGTACTATGTGTAGAAGTATAAGGCATCACTTTGTACGAACAACTATGAATGAATGAGAACGTCTGGATGTTTATCTCAAATCTCTTATTGTCTAAAAATAAGTAGAGTCCTAACACTCGCAAGAAGATGGGTCCCACGACTCGCTGCGGGGTAAGGTCCCAAGTCCCCGAATTTAGCACTGATCCCCAGTCCAACTAAGCCGAGTCCTTACACTCGCAAGAAAACAGGTCCATTGACTCGATCAGCCGAGTCCTCACACTCGCAAGAAGACGGGTCCCTGGACTCGCTGCAAGATAAAGTCCCAAGTCCCCGGACTTCGCACCGACCCCCCAACCAATTAAGCCGAGTCCTTGCACTCGCAAGAAGACGGGTCCCTTGACTTGCTCCGGGGTAAGGACCCAAGTCCCCGGACTTGGCACCGACCCCCAATCCAATTAAGCCAAGTCCTTACACTTGCAAGAATATGGCTCCCTTGACTCGGTGTGGGGTAAAGCCCTAAGTCTTAGGATTTGGTCCCGACCCCCTGTCCAACAAAGTCGAGTCCTTACAGTCGCAAGAAGACTGGTCCCTTGACTCGCTAAGCCGAGTACACTTGCAAGAAGATGGGTCCCTAGACTCGATAAGTCGAGTTCTCACACTCAGAAGAAGACGGGTCCCTTGACTAGCTACGAGGTAAGGTCCCAAGTCTTAGGATTGGGTCCCTAACCCCCTATCTAGCAAAGCCGAGTCCTTAGACTCGCAAGAAGATGGTCCTTAACTCACTAAGGGGTAAGCCCCAAGTCTCAGGATTTGGTCCCGACCCCCCATCCAAAAAAGCCGAGTCCTTACACTCGCAAGAAGACGGGTCCCTTGAGTCGCTAAGTCGAGTACACTCGCAAGAAGACGGGTTCCCCGACTCGCCGCAGGGTAAGGTCCCAAGTCCCAGGACTTCGCACCGACCCCCCGTCCAATTAAGCCGAGTCCTCACACTCGCAAGAAGACGGGTCTTTTGACTTGCTGCGGGGTAAGGTCCCACGTCCCCGAACTTAGCACAGACACCCCGTCCAACTAAGCCAAGTCCTTATAGTCGCAAGAAGACAGGTCCCTTGACTCGCTAAGTCGAGTACACTCGCAAGAAGATGGGTCCCTTAACTCGATAAGCCGAGGCTTAATACTCGCAAGAAGACGAGTCCCCTGACTTGCTGCTGGGTAAGGCCCCAAGTCTCAGGATTTGGTCCCGACCCCCCGTCCAACAAAGTCGAGTCCTTACACTCGCAAGAAGACGGGTCCCTTGACTTGATAAGCCGAGTCCTCGTACTAGCAAGAAGACGGGTCTATTGACTCAATGCGAGGTAAGGTCCCAAGTCCCTGGACTTAGCACCGACCCCTCGTCCAATTAAGCCGAGTCCTTACACTTGCAAGAAGATAGGTCCCTTGACTCGCTGTGGGATAGGGACCCAAGTCTCCGGACTTAGCACCGACTCCCCGTCAGACTAAGTCGAGTCCCTACACTCGCAAGAAGATGAGTCCCTTGACTCGATAAGCCGAGTCCTCACACTCATAAGAAGGCAGGTCCTTGGACTCGCTGCGGGGTAAAGTCCCAAGTCCCCAGACTTGGCATCGACCCACCGTCCAATTAAGCTTAGTCCTTGCACTCACAAGAAGAAGGGTCCTTTAACTCGCTGCGGGGTAAGGTTCCAAGTCCCCGGACTTAGCACCGACCCCCCGTCCAACTAGGTAGAGTCTTTACACTCGCAAGAAAAGGGTCCTTTGACTCGATAAGCCGAGTCCTCACACTCGCAAGAAGACGGCTCCCTTGACTCGTTGCGGGGTAAGGTTCCAAGTCCCCGGACTTGGCATCGACCCCTATCCAATTAAGCCAAGTCTTACACTCGCAAAAAGACGGGTCCCTTGACTCATTGTACGGTAAAGCCCCAAATCTCAGGATTTGATCCTGACCCCCGTCTAACAAAGCCGAGTCCTTACAGTCACAAGAAGACTGGTCCCTTGACTTGCTAAGTCGAGTACATTTGCAAGAAGACTGGTCCCTTGACTCGATAAGCTGAGTCATCACATTTACAAGAAGACGGGTCCCTTGACTCGCTGCTGGGTAAGGTCCCAAGTCTCAGAATTTGGTCCCTAACCCCCATCCAGCAAAGCCGAGTCCTTATACTCGTAAGAAGATGGGTCCGTTAACTCACTACGGGGTAAGGCCCCAAATCTCATGATTTGGTCCTCTCCCCTCTTCCAGCAAAGCCGAGTCCTTACACTCGCAAGAAGATGGGTCCCTTGACTCGCTAAGCCGAGTACACTCGCAAGAAGACGGGTTCCTCGACTCGCTATAGGGTAAGGTCTCAAGTCTCAAGACTTCGCACCGACCCCCCATCCAACTAAGCTAAGTCCTCACACTAGCAAGAAGACAGGTCCTTTGACTTGCTGCAGGATAAGGTCCCAAGTCCCAGGACTTAGCACCGACGCTCCGTCCAACTAAGCTGAGTCCTTACAGTCGCAAGACGATGGGTCACTCGACTTGCTAAGCTGAGTACACTCGCAAGAAGATGGGTCCCTTGACTTTATAAGTCGAGGCTTAACATTAGCAAGAAGACGGGTCCCTTGACTCACTGCAGGGTAAGGCCCCAAGTCTCAGGATTTGGTCTCGGCCCCCCGTCTAAGAAAGTCGAGTCCTTACACTCGCAAGAAGACGGGTCCCTTGACTCGCTAAGCCAAGTACACTCGCAAGAAGACGGGTCCCTTGACTTGATAAGCCGAGGCTTAACACTCGCAAGAAGATGGGTCCCTTGACTCACTGCGGGGTAATGCCCCAAGTCTCAGGATTAGGTCCCGACCCCCCGTCCAACAAAGTCGAGTCCTTACACTCACAAGAAGATGGGTCTCTTGACTCGTTGTGGGGTAAGGACCCAAGTCCCTAGACTTAGCACCGACCCCCCGTCTAACTAAGCCGAGTCCTTACACTCGCAAGAATACGGGTCCCTTGACTTGATAAGCTGAGTCCTCACACTCTCAAGAAGATGGGTCCCTTGACTCGATAAGCCGAGTCCTCACACTTGAAAGAAAACCGGTCCCCCCGCCCAAATAAGCTGAGCCCACGTCAAAACCGCGCAAAAAAAAAAAAAAAAAAAAAGAGATGGAGGCGAGAAAAAGGAAAACAAAATATCACAACAGTAGTGAGAAACAAGTCTTCATTTGATTCGTCAAAACATACACGGTTACAAGAGAAACCCGAGGAGTGCTATACAAAGTACTACCAAAAAGAGAAGGGGGGGAGGCGAGCCCATCACTAGGATGAAGGAGACAGAGGAGCGCCTGGGGGGAACGGAGGATATCCTGGCTTCCCAAATATTTTAACGAAAGCTTGCGCCTTGAAACTTGGAGGAAGGGAGGACAAAGATAAGGTGTGCAAATCCAGCTCAAGGTTATGCAACAGGTGTTGGTACATCCGCTTGAGACCATCCTGATAGCCGTAAGACCAGGCTGCATCCCGGACAGCGTTTGCATTCGTGATCCGAGATTGGAACTCCCCAGAAAATTTGCCAACGTCCTCCAGACGAGACCTCAGGCCGACAATCTCCATGTTGCGGGATAGGAGGTCAATTTTCTTTTGGATTCCCGACTGCGAAAGCTCAAAATGCGTGCCTTCTCCTACTGTAGTTGCTCTCTTAAGTGTTAGGCCTCTTGAGATTGCCTAAAATACCCGAACAACAGCCTTGAACGCTGTCCGACGGCTAGGGCCCAACCCTGTCGAGATTCCTCTAGCTCCCTTCTGGCAGACTCAGTCTCCTCCCTAGACTCTCGCAGTTCCTTTTGAAGTGATTCCAACTGCTCCCGAGCGGCTTCTACCTCCACTTCCCAGGTGACCAAACTCCATTCGGAAGCAATGCGAGCCTCTTCGAGTCGCTTCTTCACCAACGTCAACTGAAGGACGTCCCGGTTGGCATCGCACAATAAACCCTTAAAAGTCTTCTTCTTCTCTTTGTGCCTCGCAACAACTGTCTCCAGGTGCTGGTTTTGTTCCTTCTCATACATCACCTCGTTGATCAGCTCCTTCCGCTTGATCTTGAGGTCCTTTATTCTTCGAGCCGCCTGCTTTAGCTTGAAATACCCCAAAGTGCCCTAAGGTCCCGAGCTCCCAGTTGGCCTCCTCCAGCTCTCCAATTCCTCCCCGATCGTCGTTGCCAAATTTTCTACGGCCTACAAAAAAAAAATAATAACAAGTAAAAGGCGAGGGACTGGAAAGGGATCAGGAGAATACACCAAACAAACGAAGAGCATACTTGGGCGAAAAGGGGTCGCAACATCTGGCCTAAGCGCTTGGTGGCATTAGCACGAGCCTTGTCCAGAGTCGAGGTTGGGGCCTACGTCTGCTCCTCCCCGGAGGAAGATGAGGGCCTAGCGACTGCTAGCTGTCAAGAAAAATCCGGAAGGGATCCCCAGGTCTCGCCGCATGGCCCAAACACCACAGGAGACGAAGCTTCAGAGTCATCATCGTCACTCAGATCTATGATGTTGGGAGGGACTTGGGAATCTAGCCCGCAATCGGTCCCTCTCGGCATGGTAGACGAAGGAGGGGGAACAACCCCCACGACTGGACAGGTAAGTCTGGCAGCCTCCACCGAGTTCCAAGGAAGAGCTTTGGGTCTCAGCCCTTTGCCTTCCCCACCTTCTCCATCTCGTTCTTCTCCATTTCCTCTTCTTCATCTTTTTGTCCCTCATCTTGGAAGACAAATTCTGCCCTCAATCCTTCTTGGCTTGTGGCTCGGCAGGGGTTTGGCTCTGCCTCTCGTGGCCTGGGCTGCAGGGTCGTCTCGTCTCGTCTTCATTGCCCTCAGCGTCTCCATGACTTGTGTCCTGGGAAGGAGTCGACTCTGCGTCTCAGGGCCCGACCGCCGAGCCTGCCTGTGGTACCCCGCAGGCCATCTCCTCCCCAAGAGTGTCATCGAAAGAAGGGAAGGGCTCGAACGAGCTAGGCCCGTGAGGGAGGGAAGCGCCAGAGAGTAAAAAAATGCCGCCTGAAAGTCACAGGCGTCCAACTCATCTGCAGAAGGAAGCAGCGGGTCTAGAAAGGATTTGGCAGGAGTTGGCCGGGGGATCATCAAAGTAGAGGGTTCGACAGAGGAGCCTGAACCGCTAGGAAATGACGTTGTGCTTCCTTACGTTGAAGGAACCAAAATCTCTGCACACGTGAACTGTCGGTCGCGAGGCGTTTGGGATTTCCTGGTGCGACCGCCGGAAAGAGAAGAACCCCTAGCCCCACCACTTTGATGAGGTGAATCGTGACGTACCTTTGGTCTCTTTGCCCGACGACTGGAGGAACTCGAGGGGCCCTTCCAGGCCCAGGGAGAGGGGATACAACCCAAGAAATTTCTCCCGATAGCATACGAGCGATCGAGCACAGACAGGTAATTGCGAATGTTCTCGTTCGAGAGGACCAGATCGGTCTACAACTTGTCAGGATTGGCCTACGCCCAAGCTGTCACCAACTCTAAGCGAGCCTCCTCCCTCCAATTGAGGGTAAGTTACAAGCTCTTCGCGGAAGGGGGGAATCCCCAACACACCTAGATGGGATACTCCTTGTGAGTGGCCTCCCCCTCATAGTACTCCCAGTCCGAGCTCGACACAAAGAAAAATTTTCGGAACCACTCCTTTATACTTGAGTGGCGCTGCTTGAGCGAGGCGATCTTTCGACCCGGAGACCGAGCTTGGAAACTAATCGGTGAAAAACTACAAGTGCACAGTATCGTAATTTTATAGTAAAGTGATAAGAATAGTATCGTCCTCAGGGATTGGTATCTCAGTTTGAAAAGTACCGAAATTGTACTAACCTCGACTTTATTTAGAAAAGTCACTAAGATTTTTACAGTTGTAATTTTTAAATGAAATCAATTCAAAGAAAATATTCAAAGAAAAGGAAAGCTATTGTTTAATAATTGAATCAATGAGAAAAAGAACTTCTAGGAAATCGATCTCACCTAATCTCTCACTATACTTTTCTCATCTAACTAATTAAATTTAATTATTTCTGTTTGTTAGCAAATTCTTCAAAGTCATCCAAAAGCTTCTTTCGATTGTCAATTGGATTTATTCTTGATCATCATTTAATACAAGAGTATGCAAATTACGACCAACGATTTTAAGACTACATAGGTTCATATAATTCCCTCTTTCAATAGCAAATCATAAGATCATAATCATCTAATTAATGACTAATTAATAAGAAGCAATAAGCTCAGAATAAATCAGACAAACATAAAAGAGAATTACTTCAAATTAGCATAGAAAAAGCGAGCATAGTTTGAAATTAGATCACTTCGTTTTCTTAGAATAAAGAAAACTTAGTTCATACTAAAAATTAAATTTAATATAAATGAATTTAACAAAATCTTTCTGAGAAGAATGGAAGAAAATGAACACTAAATAATGCTCGTCGCAATCTGTTGCGTCGTCCTCGTCAATTTTACTTCGTACGCGTCCTCTTCAGTTTTTCTTCAAAACTTTTTCTTTTTTTTTTTGGTCCCTTCTCCGTTTTTTCTTTTCATGTGGTAGGTAGAATAGTAATCATGAGCCTCTTCTTTTTGAATTTTCGTTCAGTAGATTTTCAATAGTCCTTATCTTTTCAAAATAAAATCTCTTCCTTTCGGCCTACAAAAAAAAAAAAAATCTCTTCCTTTCGGCATCAACTTCGACTTTTCGTTCAACTCTTTCTTTTTTTTCTCAAATCTGATATTGAAGTCCTCTAGTTTCAACTCTTTTCATCTCTTGCTCTATCGAAATTATACCGGTTTTGAATTCAGAAATATGCTTCTATTCCCATTTCAAATTCTGCCATTTGACTGGTCTTAGTTTTTTCTGCTCTACAAAAGTTTAACTTGATCTTTATCCCCTAAATAGCACCGATGACCAGCTCTTATATTAGAATAAATTGTAATGTCCCTGCAATTTCTGTGTTGTGAATGGATATGGAATATGCAAGTCTGGGTTGATAAGTGATGAAGAATGAATGCAGGTGAACGGTTTGTGAAATGGTTTCCGAAATTGGAATGGAAATGGAAATGATATAGGGTTCTTCGAGGGCCTTTTAACCACCAAAAGCTTCAATTCAATATTCTTGATGATAAAATGTCTGATAGTGTATCTTGTGCAGGGACTGATTCTAATACCCACGCAGGAGTAACTAACCAAAGCAATAACATATGGACACCTGTCCTGACTCTAATAGAATAAAGCAGAAAATGGAAATACAATGTTCAAGAACAAGTAAAAGAAATACAAGTAAATGGAAACAAGGAGCAAATGACAAGTTTTAATAATCCATGAAACGGTGCGCTTTATAACTAATGAAACGGTGCGTGCGGCTTTGACGAAATGGTGAGCTTTGACCTTGGCTGTTGCTGAGTGTTTTGGGATCTGATGTTTCACTTCAACTGACTTCCACACAATCTCAGATCTCACTTCACTTTCACTTTGTCTCTCAACTATCTTCAATGCCTTCGTAACCCTAGCTCCTCTGCACTCCTCCTTCTCCATGGCCTCATAAGAATCCTCCCCCGTTAAAGGACCTTGCCCACAAGGTGCGGGTAGAGGTCCTTCATCTTTGACAGTGGTTCCCAATTGTTGTTCTCCGAAGAAGCCCCAACCCATTTGATGAGGACCTCTGTGACGACACAGTCGCCTTGTCGTTTCAAACGGTGCTCGATGATGCTCTCGAGCTCGAGCTGTATTTTCCCCTCAGTATTTACTAGAAGGAGTGTGGGAAGAGGGCAGATCTGGTTCCCTCAAGCAAGAAACGTGGAAAACGGGATGGATGCATGAGGTTTCTGGTAAATCAAGCTTGTAGGCCACTTTCCCCACCCTTTGCAACACTTGGAACGGGCCATAAAATCTAAGGGATAGCTTGAGGTTGTGGCATGTAGCTATGGAACTCTGCTGATAGGGCTGCAAGCGGAGGTAAACCCAATCTCCCTCCCCGAACTCACGATCTGATCTTTTTTTATCCGCATAGTATTTCATTCTTTGTTGCGATTGCTGTAAATTGTGTTGGAGTAGAATTTTGATCTGGTCTCTTGTAATCAAATGTTGATCAACTGCATCAGTAAGTGCCGTCCTAGGAATATAAGAGTTGAATGTTGGTGGACAATAACCATATAAAGCCTCAAATGGGGAAATTTTGGTCGAAGTGTGGTATGATAAATTATACCACCATTCGGCCATTGGTAACCACTGTACCTAGCTCTTAGGTTTATCACTAGCATAGCAGCATAAGTAGTCTTCTAGGGTCTTGTTTAGGGCTTCAGTCTAACCATTGGTTTGTGGATAGTAGGCTGAGCTGTAGTGTGACACAGTTCCCTGCAACTGAAATAAGGTCTTCCAAAAAATACTCAGAAAAATAGGATCATGATCCGAGAGAATAACCTTTGGTAGCCCATGTAGTTTAAAAATTTCCTTAAAGAATGATTAGGCAACTCCAGCAGCTGTGTATGGGTGTGCCAATGCTACAAAATGGTCATATTTGGTCAGTCTATCAATGACTACCAATATTACATTGAACTCTTGGGATTTAGGTAAACCTTCCACAAAGTCTAGTGAGATTTCTTCCCAAGCTTGTGAGGGAATTGGAAGGGGTTGGAGAAGACCAGGGGTAAAGTGGTCTCAATCCTGGCAGGTATCACATTCCCGGACCATACGCTTGATGTCCTTCTTCATCCCTTGCCAATAGAAGTCTCTTTTTGCTCTCTGGTAAGTCTTCAAATAGCTAGAGTGGCCAACCTGGGGATCTGAATGAATATAGCTGAGGACTTTAGCCTTGAACAAGGACTGAGAGTCAATGACCAACCTGCCTTTTTTGAAGAGTAACCCTTGCCTCAAAACATAACTTTTAGGCCCCTACTGACCTGTAGTAAGCTATTGTATAATCTTATTCAACTCGGGAAAGGCTGCATAGGTAGCTTTAAGTTCATCTATCCACATAGGGGTGGGAAATGTAAGAAGACCTAGAAATCCCCCTTGAATCAGATCTGGTTCATGCCTTCGAGAGAGGGCATCAACCACATTGTTTTCCATCCCTTGCTTATACTGAATTGTAAAATCATAGCCCATTAATTTTGTGATCCATTTTTGCTGTTTAACTGTGCCCACCTTTTGTTCCAAGAGATACTTAAGTGACTACTGGTTGATTTTAACAATGAAGGTCTGGCCCAATAAATAGGATCTCCACTTGTGAACTGCAGTGACTAGAGCTAGGAGCTCTTTTTCATAAGTAGAGAGGGCCAAAGCTTTCCCCTTTAATGTCTTGCTAAAATAGGCAATAGGCTGGCCCTCTTACATTAATACGGCCCCCACCCCACATCCACTTGCATCGCACTCAATAACGAATTTTTGTGAAAAGTTGGGCAACCTTAACACGAGTGGAGTAGAGGTTGCTGCCTTAAGTTTCAGAAACGCCTCATTAGCCTTATCATCCCAATGATAAGAGCTTTTACGCAAAAGAGCAGTGAGTGGGGCTGTAATAAGGCCATAACTTCGTATAAATTTTCGATAATACCCCGTCAAGCCTAGGAAGCCCCTCAAGGCTTTAGTATTAACTGGAGTTGGCCATTCCACCATTGCTTGTACCTTCTTTGGGTCAGCTTTAACACCCACACTAGAAACTGTGTGATCCAAATACTCAACCTTGGCTACTCCAAATTGACACTTGGATAATTTGGCGAATAAGCAGTGTGTAGATAAGGTTTGTAGGACCACCTTAAGATGCCCAATGTGTTGTTCCATGGTGCGGCTGTACACCAAGATATCATCAAAGATAACAAAGACAAATCTTCGTAAATACGGCCTAAAAATTGTGTTCATTAGCCCTTGAAATGTGGAGGACACATTGGTAAGCCCAAAAGGCATTACCAAGAACTCATAATGCCCCCGTGAGTTCAGAAAGCCATTTTAGGGATATCCTCATGTACTACCCTTATTTAATGATAGCCGGATCGAAGATCCAGCTTTGAGAACACAGCTGCCCCATGTAGTTCGTCTAGGAGTTCATCAATCACCGGAATGGGAAACTTTTCCTTAACCGTTTCCTGGTTTAGTGCCCGATAGTCAACACATAAACGCCAACTCCCATCAGCTTTTCCAATAAAACAAGTGAAGAAAAGGGACTAGAGCTTGGTCTAATGACACCTGTCTTAAGTAATTCAGCCAATATTTTCTCTATTTCTGACTTCTGGTAGAAAGGGTATCGATAAGGCTGTGTAGAAATGGGACTAGTACCCTCCTTGAGGACAATACGATGGTCATGAGACCTCATGGGTGGCAACCCAGTGGGCTCATCAAAAACCTGTTTAAAAGCTGATAAAACTTGTTTAATTCCCGGATGGTCCACCTCATTGGTCAATAATGCAGGTTCAGCTTGTAATTGTAGGATTAAACCCTTCCCTTTGTAGCAAGAGTTTAGAAACAGTTTGTGACAATTAGAGAATGAAGTTTCTTGTTGCCCTTAAACATAATTTATTTTCCCTCCCACTGAAACTGCATTTGTAGGGTAGAAAAATTCCAATTTATGGACCCAAGAGATTTCATCCACTGAATTCCTAAGACCCCATCACACCTAGCTAGGGATAATACAAAATAAGAGGGTTTAAAACAAGCCCCCTGAATTCGAGTAGCTACTTCATTACAGGATCCCAAGGTTTCTACCATATCACCATTAGCCACTTGCACTTTTAATTTCAGCTCACTATTAACTGGCAGCTTAGTTTTTGTAACAATAGATGGGTCCAGGAAGTTGTGAGTACTTCTTGTATCCACTAAAATGAGCACAAATGCAGCACCAATATGTCCATGTAATCTCGTAGTTTTAGGGCAAGGAGTACCTGTTAATGCATCTAGTGTAATTGTTGGGCCATCAAGTGTTGTTGGTGGTACTCTTTTAGTCATATCTATGGTGTCATAGAACACTTCTTCTCCCTTGTCCTCACTATTCTGATCAGCAGCTTGTAAGAAGTAAATCTTTGGAGATTTACACACGTGACCCAAATGTCGTTTTTCTTCACAATGAAAACATAACACACGCTTCCTTTTATCATCCATTTGGCTCGGTAACACCCTCCTCATAGGAGTAGGGGACTTTGATGTTTGAGTTGTACTCGTGTTAGAGGCTGACCACTAATTTCCAATGGTGTTTGATATGTATTTTGGTCTCTTCATGGTTTAACATTTCTTCTAGTGCTAATACAAAATTCTGCTTGTATTTTTGCGTGGCTAAATGCTATGTTGAGGTTTGCTGGTTTGAGCAACCGAAGAAGAAGACGGATTTCATCTTTGAGACCGCTAAGGAAGCAGCTCAACTTATGGGTGTCGGAGAGCCCTTTAAGTCGGTTTGAAAAAGACTCAAACTGAGCCTTATACACAACCATTGTCGAAGTTTGTTTCACCCTGGTGAGAGACTCCATCGAGTCATCATACGCTGTCAGACCAAAGCGTAGTTGAAGTGCTTCAGTGAAGGTCTGCCAATTTGTAAATTGCCATGTGTCAATCGCATCTTGATACCAAGTGAGAGCCTCCCCTTCCATGTGGTATGAGGCCATTAAAAGCTTTTGGGCAATAGGTGTTCGATAAAATGTAAAGTAGTGGTTCATCTTGAAAACCCACCCTGCTAGGTCCTCCCCACGAAAATTAGGGAAATCTAACTTGACTCCCCTGGATCCTTGTCTACGTTGCTCCCCTTCTGGTTCTACCTCATGGTTTGCTTCTTGTCTCTCTTGATGGTCATGGTTGAGGTTTTGAGCTTGATTTGCTAAAACTGTCCTTAGCATATTAGATATTTGATGCATATGTTCTCTCATGTCATGAATAGCTTGATCATGCTGAAGTAGCATATCTTGCTGTTGTTGCTTGGTGCGGATGTTCTCAGCCATTAGGACGTTAGGCTCTAGATATCACTTGTAATGTCCCTGTAATTTTTGTGTTGTGAATGGATATGGAATATGCAAGTCTGGGTTGATAAGTGATGAAGAATGAATGCAGGTGCACTATTTGTGAAATGAATTTCGAAATTGGAATGGAAAAGGAAATGATATAGGGTTCTTCGAGGCCCCTTAACCTCCAAAAGCTTCAATTCAATATTCTTGATGACAAAATGTCTGATAGTGTTTCTTGTGCAGGGACTGATTCTAATACCCACGCAGGAGTAACTAACCAAAGTAATAACATATGGATACATGTCCTGACTCTAACAGAATAAAGCAGAAAATGGAAATACAATGTTCTAGAACAAGTAAAAGAAAAACAAGTAAAATGAAATAAGGAGCAAACGGTGAGTTTTAATAATCCATGAAACGGTGCGCTTTGGAACTAATGAAACGGTGCATGCGGCTTGGACAAAACAGTGAGCTTTGACCTTGGCTGCTGCTGTGCGTTTTGGGAACTGATGTTTCACTTCAACTGACTTCCACACGATCTTAGATCTCACTTCAATTTCACTTTGTCTCTCAGTTATCTTCAATGCCTTTTGTAACCCTAGCTCCTCTACACTCCTCCTTCTCCATGGCCTCATAACATAAATCTTTATTTAAATCCGAGAGTCCCTAGACGATAGGCTGCTAAAATTTGGGTCTTCTTTTTCTTCAAATCTGAAATAAAATTTAAATGACAACAATGAAGCCTAAAATCGACAAAAATAAATAAAATTGGACTAAAGTTTAAAGTTAATAAGTGATAAAAAATAGAAATTATGTAAGTCATCAAACACCCCCAAACTTACAACTTTGTTTGTCCTCAAATAAAAAGAAAAGAGAATAAAATAAGAGACCACTATTGACTATCAACTAGACCCCATAGAGAAGTTTCATCACTCACCAAGCCATGATCTGAATTAGATTTAATCACTAGTATCTTACTCTTTTATGATCAAGGATAGCAGGAAAATTAATAAAAAATGTAGCAATTTTTCAACCAAGAGTTAAGAGGTTACTTCAACCTAAAGCTAAGACCTTGAGTGTGTGTGTGTGTGTGAGATAGTCAATTTAACTCCAAACTACCTGCAAATTCAGATAAAAGTAGAACAACTGAAACCAAAAGAATTCTCTCTAAACTTAACACCATAAGTCCTATTTTCAGAAATCCTCTCCACTAATATAGTCAAATCAAAATCAGAGATCAAAATGTCTTTAATCAGGTTGTAATGACAAGCTACAAGGCATGGACTAAGAAAGAAATGGATAAGAAAAATCAAAGCAAATTGGGAAAATATTTGGTGTAAAGAACAATAAAAGAGAATTCCACAGAATTCAAACCATAACTCTTTCTCGACTATATGCTCATACTGTGATATTATTATTTCTGTAATCAATGAAGCCATACCAACTACACCTCAAGTAAAAATTGAAGTGATCCAGACTTCCTTTATTGAATTTTTTCTATTTTATGTTTCCTGCCATGATGAATAAATCACCTCTAGGCTAAAGACAAACCCAATAAAAATATGTTTTTTTTCTCTAGCCTCCCACCCTTTTTTCATTCAGCCACCTCAGTTCTTGTAGCCTTTTCAAATTTTCTAACACTTAAGTTTTTTTTTTTCGTTCACTTTTTTTTTTCTTTTTTTTTCTTCACACACTTTGATCAAATAGAGTATAATTTCCTTTGAAATAGCTTTCTCTTTAATTGTATATTTCCACCAAAGTATTTCCTCAAACGGTAAAAGGTAAATCATGATTTTTCAGGCTTAGACCGGGAATTGTTGATCTAGTTAAAAGAACAAATAAAGGCTTATGTAAAATAAGGCTCAAGGGGGTTGACTATGGAAAATACACCATGCAATGATGACATGATAACTAGGATGGTTGGGAAAGCTTTTTGGTTATGACAAAAAAATGCATAGATCATTTCTCTAATATTTGGTATCAACTAGGATTTCACCTCAAGAATTCATCAATGGATTCTAGAGCAAAGCAAGATTGAACTTTCTTGATCCAGTTAATTTAACTCATTCTCTTCATAAGTAAAATAGAATTAAAAAAATGACTATGTGCTCAATTATATTCAAGGACAAAGATTTAAATCAAACTACCACAAAACTCAATCTGACATAAAAGAAATTTTTTAAAATTTTTCTCAATCCTATCCTCAATCACAAATTTTAGAGTCAGAGAATTCAATCATACTCATATGCATGCTTGGTAAGAGAATCCAACAACTCAAGACATCTAGAATCACAAGTAAAATAAAAAAAAATAGCAATCAAGAAGACAAAATGACTATAGGAGTTTACACCTCCAAACTTAAACTAAACAATGTCCTCCTTGTAATTCAAAAGTGAGAAAGATAGAAAAAATGAAAGGAACTTCGCTGGTTTCGTGTTGGATCCGCCATAGTTTGTAATTTCCAGCTCTTTATTCCTATTAAATAAACCTGCATCAAAATCCAAATTATTCAAAATAAAAATAAAAGAATAAAAGAAAGTTTCATAGGCTGCCTCCCATAAGTGCTTGTTTTAAAGTCTACATTCAGACTTTTCGATCTTCATCAATTAGGGTCTCCAAGAGGAATAAGTGCACAGATTCTCTCCACTTGTTCTCCATAATAATGCTTCAATATCTGCCCGTTAACTCAAATATACCCCCTATCTTGTCCTTCAAATCATAGTTAAACTTCTTTGTAGTTTGCTGTATCTTTTTTTCAGAAAATGTATAATCCGGCTTTGCTACAATCAGCTCTCGCCTCCTAAATTCATTGTTAAGTGATGTATCCTGCTACAAAGATCGTTCTAGGTGATCGGCTGGTGTATCTTCTTGAAAAGCTTTTTCTACACATTACTTAATGACATCTACCCGAAAGCAAGTGCTTGGCTCTTCTGGAAATCTCATGGCTTGGTAGATGTTGAACATAACCTCTTCCTCGTTCACTCTTAATGTTAATTAACCCTTTTGAGCATCAATTAAAACCCTTCCCGTAGCCAAGAATGGTCGGCCAAGAATCAGTAAGAATTATTCGTCTTCCTCCATATCTAATACCACAAAATCAGTAGGAAAAATAAATTTATCCACCTTTACCAATACGTCTTCTATGATTCCACATGGATACTTGATGGATCGGTCTGATAATTACAAAGAAATGATTGTTTGTTTCATCTCTCCAAGTCCTAATTTCCAGCAAATAAAAAATGATATAAGATTAATGTTAGCACCAAGATCACATAAAACTTTAT